>WURT03223294.1:0-26697 GCA_009936505.3 Holothuria glaberrima | reverse complement strand
TCCGCACTGGAGGGATTGTCTCTGGGATGATTTACCATTGATCAGGGGTAATATTTGTGAAGCGCTTTGAGACTTATTGTTAGTGTAAAGCGCTATATAAGAACAAATTATTATTTTTGTTCAGGACAAACAATACCCCGCTGATCTGTTTAGCATGTCAGTGGCAGCACCAAATAAATTTAAGTCTGCTTTAATGAATGGGAAATAACAATGAATCCATAGTTCATTACATTTAGTATTTATTAGATATTCTACAAACCTTTTCCAGCCTAAACACCTTGTATTTACAATTTATCAAAGTTATTTACAAGTTAATCATTTCATAAATCAAACAATGGTATCCTCAGGGTGGTTTGTCTGTTTGTTGTTTGCTAAGCCTGTCCTTGGTTCTTTGTTTTTTGTTTTGTTTGTATCTTTTTTTACACAGGTGGCCTGCTAAGTACAAGCACTTTGCTTTTTCAGGCTTCCTCCACCATTTTCTATATATTTTATATCAATCTATTTTACATCTTATAATGTTGTGGAAAATAAATGAAATGGAATGAAAAATTCTAAACAGAAAAGAAATTCATACCTTAAACCCCAGAGTGCAATTTTATTCAAAGTTTGAACTTAACAGTTGATAGTATTACACACTACTACAGTATGTTACAATATGAAGAGATGTTTCCACGATTAGAGATGATATGAAGTACTGTTGCATTCAAACCTACTCACAGAAATGAAAGAAAACACATGCAACCCCTCAAAACAATGAAAAATCACTTTCTGCAGCTTAACAAAAAATAAGTATCTCTCAAAATGTCCCCAGATTAAACCAACCTGAATCCTTGATAAGACATCATCATACATGCATCTGAACTGGTGCATCTCACCAGCTGCTTGCAATCTCTGCTCCCTGGTGATGACCTGCTCCATCAACATCTGGAGGGCTTGTCTGTTGAACAAGTTCATAAGAGATGGTTAAAATGATTCCAATAAAGGCACTAGAAGTCTATCCACAGATTGTCTTGCAAGCCTTGGATACCTAGCCTCAGATTGTCTTGCAAGATTATCAGGCAAGTTGTTACAACTAAACTGTCTCTTCTGTAAAGACAGAGTGCCTCATCAGCAAGAGGTTGGGACTGATTTAAGCATAGCTTTAAATACCACTAACCTTTCCACTTAATACCAGAAACACTTGACAGAGAGAGTATTTTTGATTGAACAACTTTATCTGCCCACTTTATGAGTAACAAATTTAACATCCATGGGATGTTATGCACCCAACATTTATCGCATGGCACAAACTGTCAATTCTTCCACCCGCACCACCTCTCTTCTGAGTATTGAATGAGCTTTAATGCTATTGCAGGTATGATATGGCTTGTTTCTCTAAAAGAATAATCCTATCTATTTTGAGTGATTTAAAACTGTGGATGTGAAGCACACAACATTATGTCTCCTTGTATGCATCATATTTTCATTCTCCCCTCCACATTGCCAACCTTTCCCCAGTACGTCCAATAGTTTTTCCAACAAAAGGAATAGCAGTGACATCAGAGCCAGCGAGCCAATTATCAAGTAGAGAAGCTGCCTTCTTGGGCAGAATTTTCCTTCAGTTTAAAGCAATTTCCATGGTACGAGTGTTACACTTCACTTCTGACATTGCTTAAACATTGTATTTATGACAGCTATGTCACACAATCTTTAGTAATGAATGGAGGATATTTTGGTAGTATGCCCCCAGAACACACTTACTGACCTGTTGTTCATAAAAAGATAATGGTGCTCAGATTATGTAAGCATCTTTTTTCCCTCATGCTTGGGTTATATGTGTAAACACCAGGTTTACACAAAGGCTATGTGTAAACATAGTACTCATTGGTCTGGGAAACTTTTTATGGGGTAAGGTGGTTCCTTCGGCCAAAGGTTGAGTAGACCTCACCTGGAATGTTGGAAGCTAAACTTCTCTAGACGGTCAACTCACTTGAGACTATCCTGTTTTTCTTTCATCTCATCTGCATCACGATGCTGTTTCTCTAAGAGAACATTCATCTGGTCCTCACAGCTGCTGTACATCTCTAAACCTCTCTCAACCTGTGTCTTGTAGCTGATAAATTTATCCCACAGGATCTTTGGAGGAAAAAACATGTATTAACTCAACACTTTTTCTAAGGTTGTGCAAATATAATCAAGCAAACCTGTCTGTGTGTCAATAGTGAGGTTAAGATCATTGCAATGTTATTCATACAAAGCCCTCTTTCTTTATCTGGGTATCATCTCAATGGTAAACACAGGATGCTTATCACAGATCTCTTGTTAGGGTGGTTTCCTAGCAGATTCTTTCAACTGTTAGTCATTTATGCACCATTTAAAATGGTAAAAACATGGGGAATCTAATGAATGGTAAAAAAATTGGTTTCTCTGATTTCAAAAGAAATTTAAGTACATCAAGCAGAAACCAGACTCATTGCCTTATCATAGCAAATTAAACTCTGAAAAAAGAAGGCACAGACCAGACTGATAATCCTCAGTACACTGCAATGTAAGAATGCAAATCAATATGCCTTCATGTACTACCTGTAAGTGTTCATAATCTTGTCCATATTCCTCTGATGCTGCTACCTGGTACTGCTCTTCAATCCACTCTCCCAGCTCATCACTTTCAGTCACATACTTGTGCATCAGCTGTGTTACTTCTAAGTTTTCCCTCCAGTTACTGACAGCATTTGCAACCTGGATGAGTTGCTTCTCAAGATACTCCTGTAATTGATACAGGTAAAACCACATCCATTGAGTTTCTTTAACAGCCTACATACTGCCATCATACATTACAAATCACATTACAAATCACAACTGTGTCCTTTTCAAGAATATTCACTTCTTAAACTCAGCTTCAAATTAGTCTGTTTTACATAAAGCCAGATAAAAAAGCTTATCTCAGGGTCATCAGAAAACTCATCATCCACCACCTGAATGTACACTGGCAAGACCACCCTCTATCCTTTGGAAGTGTTCAGATAACAAGGCAGGGGTTAACTTAAAAACGTAACCAGTCCTGCTCCTGAGACTGCCCTTTGGTATTCCCATCGACATGAATGTCCCAAGTTTCAGTTGCCCAGTGCCACCTTCATGGGCCTACCTTCCTTTGAAGCAACCAAGAAATGGAATTAGTTAGCAATGTACCCTCTAGCAGGCTGTCTTGACATTTATTTATGAAATTTGTACAGGACACAAATGAGAGATAATAACTGCTCGGAAGCCAAGTGCCACATTTGAACATGTATGCTCCAAAGACAAGAGTTTACTCATATTAATAGTAAACTTTTAGAAAGGCTGTGAGGACTGAGGAGTGGATTAAACTTGCTATACACCAGTGCTCAATAGACTCTTAATGAGCTTGATTCATCATGAAGCCATTCTGCACAAGAGGTTAATTATAAAAATAGCTTATATTTTCTTATGGAGAAATTTACTACACCTAATCCTTTACAGCATCAAGTCTTGTGTGTTTTGATATTCCTCTCCTTCCCCCTAAAAGCAAAACAGTAATATAGAAGGTATTTTCTTCCCTTTCAAAAAACTACTATTTTACCTGTTTTCTTACAGCACTTTCTGCTTCAGGATTTTCTTCATTGATGATCTCATCCACTCTCTGCTGTAAGTTGTTAATTATTTCTTCCTGACACTTCAGTTCTTCCTCCAAGGCCTTCAGGTAAACAATATCATTTTCACTTAAATCTTGTAATACTCTCTTTGATGATACATTATGCTGCAAATGTCTACATTTTCATATTTAAAAAAAGTCACTCAAATATCTGATATTGAATTGCCAAAAGGGGAATCCAGTTTGAGAGAAAGCAAAATCTAAAATATCCAGCACATTTTATTGCGTATGCTTCCTGAAAAAGACTTCAAGCTTTCTTGAACCAGCATAAAACTGTTTAGGAACTAGGCATGGCAAATGTTTACAAGAAAGAAACTAAAAAAAGAATGACATCAGCTTCAAATAAACTGTTCTGGATTGGTTTAAACCAGGTCATCATCATTTGAAAACTTACAATTGACTACATTCAAACATTGTTTTAAATAATATTTCGTACTGTCTACAAAAAATACAGTTTTCTCAATTTAAGTGATCGTATCCCGCTAATAAGGGACATGTACCAAAACTTACTTTACTCTTTGTTAGCAACTTGCTTGTTGCCATTCCATCTTTGCCCAAATCTTGATCAAAGTTTTCTTCCACTTTTTCAGAGCACCACAATTCAACTTCAGTAGCATCAACAAGGAACTGCAAAACCAAAACAATGTGACAAACTGAATTGCTTGAACCTACCTTACATTCATTGTCACACTAAATTCACTTAGTCGCTGCAATGTGTATTCACTCAATAAATATTTCATTTTACACCTTTTCAGGTTATCTATTTCATAAAATGTTTCAAAATGTTAGAGAAAAAGTTTTTTCTTGTCTTTCTAGATGCATTAAACAATCTAACCTACCAAAGAAAAGATCACCAAATTCCAAAGAGACAACAATCCACATGAAGGGTACTTCAAAAACAACAAATATATAGAACACTAAAATGCACCCCTAACTCAAGTAAAAATACCCAATCAATGCAAGAAATATAAATAAAAAAGTTAAAATCACAAACCTGTTGAGCTTTAGCATTCATTTGCACTTGTGTCCCTCTCTTATCTGCGAGATCTAATAGTTCTTGCCAAGAAGTCAACAACTGTTCACAGCTCTCCCTAATTTCTTTTTTGGCAAAATGGCCTTCACCAACAATGGACTTTCCTTGTGTGACACACTTGTTTACAAGAGGCTTATGGGTAATCAGATCTGACTTAAGTTTCTAAAGTGGTTGAAGCAAAGAGAGAGAGAGATCACATGGAGTTTGAGTTTAGAAAAGGTGAAATACTACATACAGTCTAATCACAGCTTTCTTTAAAATACTTGCTAAGACTATTAAAATCATTCTGCTTTTCTTCTTAGCACTTCACATCAAGCCCATATTTCAAATCTACACTACAGACAAGCAAATGAGTTATCAACTCTCAGATTTCCACATTTTCCTGGAAAAGGGAATTCCTTCAAGGAGGTAAAGAAAATCTTAAATCCTTATCAATTAAAAAAATCTGAAAGAGAAGTTCTTATGTAACTTATCTCTTGAGTTGGTGTGTGGCACAGTAGTTCCCCTTTAAATGATTACAGAGACAAAAGCAATTGTCTATTTGAAAATGTCATACCCTAAAATCCATGAATAGAAAAAAGCCATGTTTTACTTCTCACCTCAAACTTTTTCAGCAAACTCTGGGCAGAGCGGAAGTCCTTGCCCCTTTCTGTGCTTGTGACCACAGGTAGACGCTCTTTGATCCACTGAGATTCAGACTCTACCATGGCTTTGAACTCTTGAAGTGACAGGGCCTCCTGAAGCAATTGTTCCCTCTCTCTCATTGGATTTATCAAGTCAGCATATCTATCAAAATACAATAATAGCAACTTAAAGAATTCTGCTCCGGAATGAACCTTATAAAGACTGACTCAAAACCTGTTGGACAGATAAATATTCAAAGGTAAATAAGGTTTCATTAAAGGAACTGCATACTTGACAAGAATGTCCAACAGTTGAACTGAATCTATCCCTCAGGTCAGATCCAGGATCTTACAGTTAACTATCACGAGGCCACAAGAATGGTAACAAACAAACATTTCATCACACTTTAGGTGTGGTCGATCAGGCCTTGAGTTTTAGACTTTCCAGGTGTGCTGCAAATCACACTCCTCAGGAAATAAAGGAGTGTGGTAGGTGTACTGTTTTATTAAACTTTAATAGATTTACCCAAGTTCCCATTCTTTATCTAGTTGTGCAAAACATTGCACCTCTCATAGTGATTTTAGGCGAGTGATGGTGTGCGATCGCACTCGCACGCCTCAAAATTCAAGGCCTGGTAGATGTAATTCAGCAACACAATTACACACCTTCAAGGCTTTATAACATATTTACATGTCTTACTTTTTAGCAGCTGCCTCTGTAACATCACTTAATGCCTCTGAGTGATAATGATTATCCCTTCTATAGCTCTCAGATGCTGACTCCAGGTTGTAGAGTTTTTCTCCAGTACTGCTGAAATTATTTTCCAGTGCCTTCAATAAAACCATAAAACAACAAAGACATGTCCAGTCATTCATGCAAAGAAGACCTGTGCCATCTAAAAACTAACAGACCTTATATATGACATTAGGCAACTTCATTTTGGCGGCAAAACAATGAAGCACATTGCACACACGACAAAGACTTCGCAAGTGCTTATAGAAGACTACACACGCATATCAAACCAGAACACAAATCAGTTGTTTGGATTTGCTGGTGTAAGTAATAATGATACATGCTTGCCTTCATCAGGGGTGCACTCTCTGTTCTGATGTTCCATGCATAAGGTCTATACTTACCATAAAAGATTACCCAAGTGCACACCCTCTACACGATCACATTCAAGAAGATAATATGAAGAATTTACAGCTACAAAACTTTTTAAAAATGTGACTATATGTGAAATGACCACAGACTGACTACATGTCTAATCAATATGGATGCCAAGCCTTCTAAAGCAGAAAGAAATCTATGACAATTGAAATGTGGCAAGCTCCAACTAGTTTTTGCTATATAACCTGCAGGATGAAATCCTAACACTACACCACTACAACTATTCTCTGGGCCAAAGAACTGGAGGAAAGATCTCCTGAAGAGACTTCTTCATGAACCTTCCAAGCTAATACACTCAATGCACTCCATAGCATTAACAACACTACTACCATGCACCCCCATCCCCCTCCCCTACTACCATACACCCCATCCCCCTCCCCTTCTACAATACACCCCATCCCCCCTACTACCATACACCCCCATCCCCCTCCCCACATAAGAAAAGGACATATACATTGGCTAATAACATAAATATACCTGATGTCTCTTAATTAGATTTTTGACACTTCTCAAGCTGTCACCGACATCTTCTGACTTCAACTGTGCTGAGATTTCTTCCAATGTCATGTTAACATCTTCAACACCCCTGTTATGTTCCAGTTCTAAGACTGACTGTCTCAGTTTGACTCCTTTGTCAGCTGACAGATGTTTCAACTGCTCCCAGGATGAGTTGACTGATGACAGCAGGTCTTCTATTCTATGACAGTTTGTATTACCAGACTTCATCAACTTCTGTCCAGCCTGTAATTGGAATGATTAACAACCGTCATAAATGGGAAAGGCTTGATGAGAAGTATATTTTAATGTCCCAGGTCTGCTCCTTTTCCCTAGTTACATCAGGAATAAGCATTTGACATGCACAATTGGTATTTAAGTCACACCATGGTAATATTTATTCCAAGTTTCCTCCTTCTGGGTAAATCTTTGAACAATTAAGGGTTCTAAAAGATTCAATTTTACAATAACTACTCACTCCTAGACCTGGCCAAATGTCCAGGGGGAGGTGGGTTGTTAAAATACTCACCTTATTCAGCTGTTGAATGACATCACTATGTGAAACCAACTCTGCTTCAAAAGCCTCATGTTTTTTCATTTTACTTGGAAGACAGGATAAATCACTGTAGGAGTCATCCCTGGCAATAAGGACTTTGTCTGCAATCCATGATTTAACCTGTAAAGAGATAAATAAGGACTCATACTTCCTCCAAAATCAGACTTCATATGCACTTATGTAAACTGATGACTACTGCATATGCACTTATGTAAACTGTTGACTACTGCAACATACCACTGGATTTTCAATGTCAGCTTTATGGAGTAAATGATGTAAGAGACTGCCGTTTTCCTGTTATTTATGTTTCTACACTTTTAAAACATTTATCAACTTTTTCACTGCACATAAAGTTCAAAATCATCACCTTGCATAGCTTGGGCTTGAGTAACTGTGATATTTAACTAGCAATTTACATCAATTTTACAACTAATTACAACATGAATGCAAGTATCCTTAGGCTGGCTATCAACATTTTGAGGGAGAAATCTCTTCAGTACAAAAGATACCATATATGGGTTATGATGAGTTAATAAATAGGAAAGTTTAACTGTAGAATACCCCTAAAGATAAGAAGCTCTTTTTCTTCAAGGGCTTTAGGGCTATGCAGTCACTGCATATCCCCATAGCCTCTTTAAAATGCAACTTAAACTCTGACTGCATATCCTTGTAGCCGCTTCAAAGATATTAGAGATTTTGACTGTAAATCCACAAAGCCTCTACAAGACTCAAGTCTACAGTAAATGGCAGAAAGTTACATCAGAAACTTGTACTGCATCTTCACAGCCTCATGAAGACATACCAGGGTGGGGGAATGAAATTTTAACTACATATCCTGACAGCCTCTTGCAAACAAAATTTGTCTGTGACTGAGTATACGCCTTGTCTCTTAAATGATCAGTTACCTAGAAGTCTTAGATAATCAAAGAATAGAGCTGCAAGATGTATAGACATGTCATTGTCAATTTATATTTTTAACAGACAAATTAAACATACTCTTTAATGTTTTTAGAAGAGAGCTCCTAATGCTCAGAATATTCCGGAATAATCTGATACGGCAATTTATTGCAACTACAGTAAAATTAACTGTGAAATGATCCTTATTAAACAAATTTCTTATAACTTACTTCTTCTGCATCTTGGTTAAAACACAAGAATACTCTCTTTTCTTCAATCATCTTACTTCTTTGTTTAGCTTTATCTCTGACAAATTGCCTCCTCTCCACCACATCGTGCACTCTTGACTTGATGCTAAGACAAATACAATCAAATGATGCATTAAAGCAACTGATGGCAAACAACTCTTTGTAAGATTAAAATCAGAATAAATCATACTGCATGTCTATGAACAATAAAAACTCATTCAAGAGATCAACTTACTAATTCTGAGCACCATGCCCTTTCTGAATAAGATTCTCTGCAATTTCTTGAAGTGCACTTAGTTTCTTCTGTTGGATTTCAAGGGTGTTTTCAAAACTATCATGTCTCTTCTTCAAAGCCTCAATTTCTCTTACTGTCATCTGTGCAAGAAAAAGCACAAAATGTATCAAAAGGTGATCAATAACATCAATGCCAGGTATACATCACTGTAATGTATTACATGAGTACCAGGTCTAACATCACTGTCACAAATTACATCACTGCCAGGTATTACACTAACAAAGATACCTATTGAGTAAATCCACCATAATTACAATTTCAAAATAAACTCTGCTTCAAACCCTGTCCACCAAAATGGTATCAGTTCACCTATATTTACCTCCTTTTAAACATGAAAATGCTTGCTCAAGGCACCAAAGTGAGGGTGTTCCCAAATTCAGGAGATCTCTCTCTCTCTCTCTCTGTCAGAGAAATAACCATTAAGTTGATAACCAAATCTCCTTAGCCATTTTCCACATAAATGAAAACCCTGTTAGTAATGTCAGAAAAACCCCCACACTTGAAACAATCTAATGTCATCATAGTGAAACTCCCAAATCAGAGGAAACTGCAATATCACAAAAGCAAAGAAATCTTAAGAGGGGAAAATATCTTCTTTCTATGTCTTACCCCTAAATCAACATACTCCAGGAATGCTTCATGGCCAATTGAGTCTGCTTCAATCTGATCTGCTTCCTTATTAAACATCTGTTGCAATGGAAAGTAAAGAAATTATCAAATTATCAATTTAAATCAGGAAGTACCTCCTTTGCAAAAGGATATTAAAACAGTAACCTTTTAACAATAGTTGTGTGACACAGGAATAAGTAGATCAAACCTCCCTGTAACCTTAATCATAAATTTGAAATGTTCATGAAAACAAGAAAGTCTGAAAGTCGGACACAAAATTTCTAGCATATCATGTATGATACTGGTACTTATTACTTCATATAAATTGACCTTCCTCAAATTTTCAATGTGTCTAACTTAGGTTAAACCCTTAATACACGACTTCTTCCTCTTAACCTTAGCAAGTATTGAGAGCACTGTGCCCTCACAATTTCAAATAGCAGCTACAAATATGCCAGCTCATCAGCTTAAAGCTTGCCTCACACTGCCATCTTACTTCACAAACCAGTTAAATTTAATTAAGGTTTCTTTTGACACATCAGGTAGAGCTTTCAATTCCCTTATTGTTATTGTTTCCTGTATCTTTTCATTACATTTCAGAACATAAACACTGAATATGTCAAGTAAACTAAGAAATTTTCCTGAATGTAACAATAAGTTTGTTACCAAATTCATAAATTCAGTAACAAACTTATTGTTACACATAAAGAGCCACACATGAATTAGGGGTCTCCACAAATACAAATTCTCAATTTCCCCAAATATACAAATTCAAATTGAGATGATTGCATTTGCCCTTTAAGCTTCCATACAATAAATAAGCCATGCCCCATAAGGCAGCTATGTGGTAAAAGGAATTTGGTATTTGGCAGGACTGGAAGCCAAGTGTCTTTACTTCCTCTTAGGTCTTTACTTTGAACTTACTCCCAAGTCTAATGCATCCTCCAGCTGTTTGTTCCTCTTGTCCCAGCTTTTCAGCAGTTGATCAGGAACTTGTGACAACATTTGAATTTTCTGATGGACCTTTTCAGTGTCAGGAATTTTGGCAGCCAAAGTCAATGCCTTTTCAAATCTATCAAATGCAAATCAGCATTAAATTTTTATTTGACTTTCAGAGACTAGATGTCACCCATTGACTGGTTGTCTCTTGACAATTTTATTTTACAGTACTACAGTAAGGCATACACAGCCTTTGATAAAAGATACATCCCCAAAAAATGTGATCAGCATGAGACAGAAAACTTGTACTTCATACTCATTTTGTCAGCAAGGTATCACATCCATTGACCAAATATTTATGGGAAAAAATTATTCCACACCCTAATCAAATTTTTAGGGAGATCACCTGCCCTATCCCCTGTGACTGTTGCCCTTACAGAAAGAAACATCACAGTATAAAATTAAGACTTAAGTACAATAAATGGTTGCTTCTGTTCTAGTTTTGATTTTTACCAATTTACGTTGCTTTCCCCCATTAAATTAAAGATGGAGTTGGCTTGGTGGTTGAGCATACGGCCTTGTATAAAAAGGTCCATAGATCAAATCCCAGTAGAACCTTTTGGACATTCTGGGGACTTCAAAGTTTACTTGTTCAGCATAGCTGTTTGTACTGATGCTGAGGTCTAGACTAGAAAATTAGATTGGGTACCTGGTTGTCCATCTCGGGAATTTGTCTTATTCAGGAAGTTGCCCATTTCAGGGAAGTGCTCAATTCAGGAAATTGTGAGCTTTGCTCTGTTTATATGTTTGGCAGCATTGTAGCAGAAGGACCTTCCACCCCACCAGCCCTCACAACAACACTAGGTATACACTCACACTTATTGGTTGGGAATGTTAAATGGCACTCCGGTGAACAAGACTAGAAGCAATTTGTTAGCCCCAGTCTTGATTTAAATACTAGTTAGAAAGGAGAAGATAAATTTTGCAAGTCTTCATCCACAATTAATCTGGTATAGGGTACTCAATGAGCCTGATTGGTTTCCTGACCCTGTAACATTTAACTTTAACTTACTACAGAATCATTCTGAGGGGGGAGTCTGCCACCTTGTCCCTACTAGCTATGGCACTTAGCATTACAGTATGGTTCAAACAAGTCATTCTACTACCACACTCACTATGAGGCATTAAGTGCTGACCTCAGATGACTTTTACCTTCTGTACAGTATAAGATGCTTGAGTTTCCAGAAATCTAAAAAATTACTGGACTGCTCTTGGGCCAGTCTTTTTTTCTCACACAAACATAACCATGAATGCAAGGGTTTACTACCCCACTGAAACCAGCTATAATGCCACACAAAGTAACACTTAATAAGTTATCCTTCCAAAAGTAATAATGTATGTATCTACTGATATTACTGTAAAGTTTGTTGACCCTTTCCTTCCTTAGTCTTTTTGATGTTCCACTGCAGTGAATATTCATATCAAATGACATACCAGGTGCTACAATTTACATGAGCCACAGGTGTTCCTTTCAAAATGTACATCCTGGTACAATAAAAACGAGAAGCAGGGAGTTCAGGCCAACAAAAGACTTACACAAATGTTATGACTATAAACAGACCTAAGCCAGCTGGGATGCAAAAGAAAGAAATCAAAGTATCAAGAGCCAGGTGTTTGACTTTCACTTCCTATCTACGGTAACTATAAACAGATCTAGGTCAGCAGGGAAACAAAAGAAAGACCTGAGAATAAAAGCTTTAAGTCAGGTGTTGACTTCATATTTACCTATGAGTACTATTAATAGAGATGTAGGTCAGCAGGTAAACAAAAGGAAGCATGAGGATAAAAGGAGTAATGCCAGGTGTTTGCAACATGAATGAGGTGAACTTGGAGATGCATCAAAGACTGATAATTTTTCTGATCATGACAAGGAAGATCTAGGTCATAGGTGAAAATACCATCCACTGAAGATGACTGTAATGTGTTAAGATAGCTGTTGAATGGATCCCATGCATATACATCTGCCTAACAAATGTCCAAAAGTATTATGTAAGACTTGTGTTCCAAGTTGAATGTCTGTATGCAAAAGAGTGAATCTTACAAGTAAAGTTAAGAACATCAAAGAAACACATGCCTCAAGAAGCTTTCAAAATTTAACACACAGCCTGCAGACCTACTTCACAAACTAACAAGAAGAAATGCACTCCACATAAAAAAGTTAGCACACACACTGAAGTATACAAGGAAGACATGAAGCAAGTACAAAGGGTTCATTGAACTACACAGTTCAGCTGTTTCAAATTATGCTAATGATAACAAATCCATCAGAATAACCCTTTTCATTTGTGACCTTTCAGTTCTGAAACAATGAGGTGATACCAGACATAAATTTAGAAGAAAAAGAGAAAATGTTTCACACACAGATATAAAATAAATTTTACTTTAATAGAGACATGATGAAATTGCAAGCTACTGTACTCCTGACAAATGATGGAATACCTCTATGGTCAAGCAGAAAAAAGTATCTAATGAGTTAAAATACCTAATCTTTGAATATTTGACACAATGCTAAACAAAGCACAATGCCCACGTAGTCCTTGGACACCTTGGGACCCAAGAACTCTGGGGTTTAAGGCACTCTGTGGTGCCCTGTGACCTTTATTTGGCTCAAACTTAGGTAAATGTTGGTGAACAGTTGACATGATTTGTCAGTAATATTGCATCAAATTGAGGAGCAAATGGTATTTGAAATTAAAATTTCTTTCTCCGTATGCTAGTGTCAAGTCGGCAAGCTATTGTGTCAAAATGATCTCATAATGGAAACTGGTGTAATGCTGCAGTTTTATTAAAATTCTATGCAATTATGGACCAAAGTCATCTGAAAATATTCATGAGCAATTTCTTGACACAAGTGGTGCCTTCATACTCTGCATTGAAACTTAAATGCAAAGATGTATTTCTGTAAAGATGATGTCTTTTTTCACAAGACTTAATATTTTTTTGTTTACCACAGGATAAGTATTTGTATGAGCCATTTTTTTTTTTTGGATGTAAAATTTCACTAACTACTGAGGCAAGGATCATTTTACTTTTGCAACACTGACTTTCATCAAGAGCAATGGGTTTTTTTACTTAATAGGATACATCCACGTAGCAATTATGTTAACAAGTTGGGTGTCACTCACACACTTGCATATTCATACAATCATAAACACCACCATGATGGCATATGTTTCAGATTATCACAGTAATAAGTACAGTACTAGTTCAGCTGCATATTTCAGCTTGATGGTTACAGCACTTCAAATTTAAGAGATGACATCAAAAAGTTAGGGGAAAGTGCTACCAAGTTCATCCTCATAACAAAATGACATTTAATAAGTAAAATGTCAAACTCCCTGGTTTCCATTTGGTAAGATAAAACGACAAAAACTGACTCTTTTTACACAAGCAAACAGGGTACAAATACAACCCTTCCCACATTCTTGTCTGACTGAGTATGGCCCTGTTTCATAAAGGGTTAAGATCAATCTTAAGTTTGATTTCAATGATACAATTGCATGTCAGATCAAACTTAAGATCGATTGCTCTTAATGAAACGGGCCAGGACATGATTATTAATTAAACAGACTTGCTGTAAAGTATAGAAAGTACAGGAACCACAAGGATATGGGTATGGACTTTCAGTTTTGAAATATTAACATTAAGTTTATTTAAAGCTACCTTTGTTTCTGTACTTCCATATCAGCTAAGAGTTCTATATGCTGGCTTATAAGATCCTCACAACCTTGAACATCTCTGGAACATTGTGTATCAAGTAGTTGAGTCTTTACACCCATTGTCCATGCCATCTGTATAGAGGGTAGAACAGAAGAATCAATAGGTCAACTATTGCTTAATAATACATATCCAGCAGTTATTAAACACCCAGACATCACATACACTTTAAAATCAAAAAATTAGATAAACAAGACATGCAAAACCATTCTGCAACAAATTCCTCCATTTTACTTCACTCCTACAATTTTCTTATTCCTTACACTGAAACATATTCCACTTCTTTGCTTTTAAGTAGTTTTAATAAACTTTAACATGTTGTAAGGAAAGTATGATGAATTCATACTGTAGACCCATGTATCCTGCCTCAGTGCACAGCAGTGTTCCCCACTGTATGTTATTCATTATCAGTTATTGAGTGCAATACTTCTTTTTAACATAATGTATGTACCATTTTTTTTAACATAATGTAAACAATAATGAAACACAGTACATAGATCATGTTCACTAAGGTCACATTCCTTATAGCAATCTGAATAAACTGCCATGTTGTAAGATTGCACTAGACATAATTGTGCAAATGCATATGATCACCCAGCAATGAAAGTAGGGTACTGATATGAACAGACAAAAACCTCTTGCATACACGCCCCCCCCCCCTCCGGACAATTCTCCATGACAACATTCCCATACAACTCTCCCCATCCCAACCCCTACCCCCCAACCCTCCAACTCTTCCCCCACCCTCCCCTAACTACTTTCCCCTGACAATTCCCAATTATGGCAACAACTCCTTAGACAACTTATAGGATCAGATAATTTGAAATTGTCCGGTGTAGAAATTGTTCAGGAAGGGAATTTTTCAAGGAGAGAATTGTTTGAGGTGAGGGATCTTCCCAAGAGGAGTTGTCTGGAGGAAAATTGTCTGCATGAGATTTGTCCAGGGAGAAGTTGGCTAAAAATGGGCAGTTTTGCTACTGGGGGATATAATGTACCATGTGTTCCCACCAACCAATGTGTATAAACTGGCGTGCTTAATATATTATAACCTCTTTTTGTGTTCTTCCAACATGGTGGCATAAATGGAACATGATGTCACACAAAAAGGGTCTCCTTGTGGGCATCAAATAAGCAACTTAGACATTACAGAATTACAATGCATGCTGGAAAGGGTTGAACTTCTGCTGCACCAAGACAGCGACTCTGTGGTATGTTGTCTTAGCACACAGTCTTTGCATTAAAACTGTGACTTTTGACATTAATTACAGGGTAAAGAGATTGGTTGGGAGAAAATTTTATCTTAAAATTTAACTTCTTACCCTTTCACTCAAAAGATTAAAAAGAGAAACACATTATTGTAGAAATAATGGAAAACAGTCATGCAAAATGTGTGTGTGTCCATGTGGTACAGTTTTTTCACAGCAAAAAGCAAGGGTTTTTCAATATGAAACTCTCATTACAAATTACCACACAACAGAATGACATTGAGCCTTAGCAATAGTTCACTGTGTTTCCCCAGGTATTATATTGTAAGGCAACCACCTAACAGTTTTTGACCACCACCTCACAAAAATTTGCTATAATTACCACCACTACTGTACTAACTATATTACTGGTTGTTCTCCCTCACTGTTGGTAACAAAGCTGGCACCACATACCCCCATTGACTAATACCACTTCACATTCTGTAAGATCCAGGGTAAACCCTGGTACAGATGTACATATCGAAAAAGAACAACATCTCTACATGGTATGATAGAGGAAATTATATTCTGAGATGAATCTTACCAGTTGCTTGCTCTCATTTTCAAAGGATGCTACATCTCTGGCCTCCTTAAGAGAAGCTTTCTTTTCTTCAACTTGTTGCTTGAGGGCATCAAAGTATTCTCTAATCTTGTCCTCGCATTCATTAATGTGAGTCACCTCTGTTGGGTAGGAGGATTTCACCCTGCAAAGAGAATATAAGATGCAATCCAAATTGCAGTGTCAAACAGGGTTTTAGAATTAGAAGACTACTGGTCCCAGGCCTGCCAAGTTAAATGATGTCACTAGTTTTTTACTGAGGAGCAACTAACTGCTCCATTGTGCTTGACATTTCATACATGGCAAACACCCTACAAATCCCTCAGTGGCTAAACTGGGACTTTTATAAAGGGTAAGACCTTCAAACCTGCAACACTGAATGATGAGTCACATGGTGGCCAGTTACAACCCACCCTAAATATCTCTCTCTACTCTTAGCATTGCAATGCAACCAAAGACACATTCATCTGCAAGGCTGGCCATGCATTCTCTTCCTTCATCTGTCAAATAACTAATACCTGCCTTGATTAGAAACAATTTGGCTTCACTGCATTCCAGTCTAGAGTCATCAAGGTCATATTGGTGACACTGACATTTACCACACTTTTTGATATTCTATCAATGTCAAAATCTTAAAACAAGGTGTGAGGTAACATAAGGCTACCATAACTTAGAAACCACCCATAGTGATTGCAAGAAACTCAGGGGAGGAAACTTTTCCTAGAAGAACCCCAATGTACTCTAAGTGGACTCCATTGGCTACACTTGGTGGCGAACATAATGACAGTGTCATTATGTTAAGCAAATGCAAACTTTAAAGTAGTTTGAAAGCAGGTCTTGCACCTAACTCCTGCATATGTCACTATGTACAGCCAGGAATGGGAAGCAATCAACTTTTACTCTGCAGCCTACTTACACAGTGGCAAGAATCCCTAGCTTCCTGAATTTTTCCTCCACTGGCGTAACCTCAAGGTCGATGGTGTCCAGCTTTCTTTGCAGGTATTCCTGGGTCTGGTTGCCAGTAGTCAAGTAGTTTTTGGCCACTGCTGTGACTTTCTCCAAGATCCACTCTTTTGTCTCACCCCAAGACTGGTTATAAAGTTCAATGCTGCAGAGAAATATTTTCAAAATTACTTGAAGCCTAAAATTGGAAATACAATATGAAACTGAATATTGTTAAGTTTTAGCATAAGATTTCTTGGAATAGGAGGGCAAATTTTGTTGAAATAATGAGAAATACCTTGATGCGCCCTCTAATAATTTCTGCATGTCATCTTTCATTCTCCCGAGATTCTTCCATTGGTTGTTGATTTCCTTCTGTCTGGTCCGAGCTTCTAAGTGCTTGCTATGACCTTTCTCCACAAATTCATCTGCCATTTTATTTATCCTCTCCAACCTGCTCTGATTGGCTTGCAAATCAATGACAAGGTTTTCAAAATGTCTTCGAGCTGCGTCCATTTTATCTGACATCCTTTCTTTTCTTTGTAAAATTTTTTCCTGCGCCAAAATTAAAAGGAATAGGTCACATGCAAAATATTTGTCATATTTTGTTTAAATTTCCTTAAAAAACTAATCATGAACAAATAATTCTCATCCCTTTGTTTTTTTTTATAAGGAGGTCCCTTTGTTTTTTTTTATAAGGAGGTCGCATTTTTTGTAGATTTAATGCTATTATGGTAAGCAGCCATGACTGTGCCCATGGCCAAAATTCTGTTCACCCAATGCAAATCAGAAACATCACATCTATAGTAATAAGAATAAAGATCTCTTCTTCCCGAGATCCTTTTTTTTTCAAAATTCCATTGAACTACAAGAAATGTATGAATATTTTTGCATTTGTGTTAAAGTTAACAACATTTAAACATTAAGGCAACTGAAATTGCATCTTCATCCCAATTGAACTTCAAAGATTCCAAGACTCAGCAATCCACTCTTGTCTCAACTTTCTCATTGCAAAATAAATCATATAAACTTGCATGATGTTCAATGATACCTATCTTGAACACAAGCTGCAGCACTGTATACTTCTAAAATATCATACTGTGCAGGTGTTTCACCAATGTCAGTTAATGGCACATCTATTTGGTTTTGAAGGGCAAGCATCAATTGTGTGTCAGTAGTATCTATGGTTATGCGTAAGGGTGTGCTGTAAATATGCTCACTGCGTGTGTGTGTTTTCCCTTCAGTGCTGGGCAATCCCAGTTGCATGACATCACATCATATCCCTCTACTAACATCAGATCTAGCTTAAGCGGAACCTACTGCCATTGTGCTTGGTGCTCAGCATATGCAATGGAGTAGGGAAAACAAGCCAGTGAGCCACAACTGGTATCATTTATTGTATTTTGAAAATGCATACATGGATCTTTGAACACCATCCTCAGATGTTCATTTTACACTCTTGTGAAAATGGTGAAATAATGGATAAGCCCTTACACAAGTATAGTATAGGAAAGGAAATAACCCCTTCACAGGTCATACCTTGGAAGACATCCAGGTTTCAAACTCATCACATTCTCTGTAGAAAGTAAACAGTTTAATGGAGTCTTTCAAATACATCTTCCTGGCACGAGCAAGTTTCCTCAATCTTACGTAGGTGCTCTCGATACCTTTTTGTCTGGCAGCTATGCTCTCTCCATCTACTATGCTTTTCCTTTTGGACATAACTGAAACACAGAAGAAGTTAAAAAAGAAAAGTTTGGCAAAACTTTAGGCAGATCATTACAACTACATGTCATATTTTCTACAATGGTTCCATTACTTCATCATTCTTGATCCAATAAGTTATGCTTTTTCATGCTTTCTTCCTTTGCATCTTTCAACCATTTGTAACCTTGACCTCAGTTTATGGCAATGTTGGTGCATTTCCCTGAACAACAACCACATCTATGAATTGCTGAAAACAACATGTAGCCTACAATGCAATGACAAACAGATACAGTGAGAAGAACCACTTGTATGAATCTTTGTATTCAGTTTGCATGGATGTTACTTATGAAATCATGTGAATATTACATTGCTTGGGGATTAAGAATACCTAAAGAAAAATCTTGAAATTAGTGCTTGTGAAACAAAGAAGCATCAGAGTTTTGGAAAGAAGTTTGGCAACCTTCTGTGCATAATTTCCTTTAATGAAGTTTATGGCTGAAGCCCTCTTATGTACATCCATGGATGAAAATATACCTTCAGTGGTAGATTAACCTCTGATAACAGTGCCACCATTATCAACAATGTTGACATCATTAACAGACAGGAATTTATTTATTTTTTATTTGTTTTAAATACACATAAAATGACAAAACTTACATTTGGGAGAATATTTTTGTCCTCTATTAGATTCATTCTTGAGTTTATCAGAAGGTACCTCCACCATCTTTTTTACTTTCTTCTGTACTTTTTTCTTCACTACTTTAGCTGCCGTCTCTTTTACATAGTTGGCTGGAATGAAGCCCTGCTGACCATTGCTACACCTCACCTGCCACCAATCAGCATTGCTCTTTTCAACTAAAATCATAACCTGGAAAGTGATAGTAGTGGTTGAAGTAAAGTTAGGTGCAAAATGCAATGGAATAGCCAGTGAATAAGCAAAGGGGGCAGAACACCACATACGGAGGTTTTGTGGGACAAACTGAGGACAAAACTCTGATACATCCCACCCTCATAATAGGCCCTATTAGAACAATGGAAATGCTCTAACATTACCTCGCTGATTAAAAAATTAACAAAATTACTAAGACCTAGTGAGGCATGGGAACAGCTTTTAAATTTACCATGCTCAAGATATGAATACAGGCCATGACACAAACTGAGACAGTAGGGTTTTCAGTGATTTCACAACCATAAACTTAAACTTTACCTCATGGGAAATTTCCAACATTCCCACACAAAATATTTCCACTTTGAACAGCACAAAATCTACCTTAGAAACATAACGGAACTACACACTACACCAAACGCCAACACTCCATAAAAGGATACTTTTACAGGAATCTCTTCTGTCACAGTGACATTATTCTGACCTTACCTCTCCTTTAGCCACCTTCATTCCATAAGCAGCATATTTATAGAGTGCTTTCACCTGTGGATACCTCTTTTCTTCTATAACATCCTCAATTACTTCTACTTCTCTTAAATCTCCTTTCTCCTGGTTATTGTTTTCTGTCTCAATTCCTTCTTGACCATTTTCCTTGTCAGTGGTCATCTCATTGTTTTCCTAGCAAATAAAAATGCAGAAAAAACTAACAAATAAGCTACCTCCTTCCATAACTTTTAATATTATATTTTTTTATGATTAGCTTCAATGGTTTATTCTACCCTCCCAACCTTTTAAGGCAGTAGCATTTTTAAGTCTCCTTATCTATCAACATGTATCTCTCATACTGCCATTACAGAGAATCCACAGGAGTTTTTTTCTGTACAAGCTTAAGGTGAATTCACACCAAATCCAAACCATATTTGTATGGAACTGATCACACAGAAACTGTTTTCACAACTTGATTTCTGTGTGAACAGTTCCATAGAAATATGTATGAGCCATTTGCTTTGCGGCTCCCACCTGCAAAACACAGCAAATTTCGGTTTTGGTGTGAATGCACCTTTATTGGAACTAGTTCTATACAAGACTTGCAGCTGAGGCCCCAAGGTCAAATGCAGTGATGAGAAGGTTTCTTTGAGGACAAACATGCTCACCAGTATAAAGAGCACATCTTACTAAATACTAAAATGCAATTACAAACACTTCTTACCCAAGAATGTTGGAATGTATTAATACATTCTTAGATTAGTTTTCATCCAGCAGTTGCTTGACTAATAACGATCGGTTAAATGAGGTGACCTAGCAAGTTCCCTTTAAATTCATCATCAAATGCATGAACAAACCACTTAAAGATAGAAGAAGCAAACATTACAGCATTCATATTTACTTCAAATATTGCCCCCAAATTGTCAATAGTAGTATGATGGAGACCCATGATACTTTCATGCAGTCAGCCTTGCCTAATATATAAATGTAGGATTACTGTTGTATGTGTGAACTGCATTAAATTAGGGAATATAGAAAATGGGAAAATTCAGTACAGTTGAAGGAAAATATTGCATTTACAATGCACCAACAAAGCACACAACAAAAGTAGCTATCATCACTTTTAAACAATTCTTCTCCCCAATGAGCTCAAGCAACAGTTTTATTTTCACAAATTAAAGTACATTACAAGAGTTATGGATGTTGCATCATTTGAAATTTTGAAAGTTTGGGCCAACAAATTATTATTGAGCTACACATAATTGACTTTCTATTTGTGAGAACCTTATTTCTTGAAAAAAGCTACCATGCTGCCTAATTTTAAATTACCTTTCATTTTGTATCTCGAAATAATGGTTTTAAAGATATGAAAATTTTGTTTGCCACAAATACAAAATTTCCCTTTAGTGATATTGACTAAACCAAGATGGCATGATATTTTGTATTCTAACCTGTGACTGTTTGTTCTTGGACACAAGATCCCTAGCCTGTACAGCCAATTTCTTGATGTCATTTTCATATGCTTGAATCTCTTCTTCCAAGGCTTGATGTCTTTGAAAGAGATGCTGTGCAGAGGCAGGATCTTTACCATAGTCATCACTACACACCATTGGTATCTTCTCCCTCATCCAGGAATCTGCCTCATTGACATCAATAAAATACTGGAAAAGAGAGATATCATGTCAATTTTTCAATAAAAAAAGGTTAATGTTTTGTCACTATGGAATTTCTGTAACATGTGGTACTCACAGTAAATGCAACCAGAGGAAGGAGGGGCAAAAAAGTAGGGTGGGGCTATAAGAATAGGTTTTACCCCTCCCTTCCATCCCCTTCCATTCAAAGCTTTCCCTAAACAAAAACAAGGCAAAACAACACAATTAGCCAAAACATTCATTCATGAGTTGTCACAGGACAATTAGACTTTTAGCTATCAAATTAAAGCAGGTTGGGTTATGCCACTGTACTTCCCCAATTCTTTGTTATATAAAATGTAAACCACCAACATGCAAAGCTGAAGTAATAGCATTTTGGAGAGGATCTTCACTCATTCCATGACAATAACTTTAAAGGAACATAGCAAAACATCAGAAACAAACATCAGTATTAGGTGTCAGTCAAAAATTTGATGCATACTAATGAAAGGGTTTAACGATGATGTACCATACCTGGTGTGCATCAAATGCTTCTTCCAGACGGTGTCTTCTAGCCTCAGCATATTCTTTCAAGGTCTGCATTTTGGTATGAAGATTGGAGAGCTTGGTCTTAATGTCCACGCTGGCAGGGTGCTTGCCACTGATCAGCAAATGACCCATTTCAAAGACAGACTTAAACATGGTTTCACCTCCTTTAATTTCTGTCTCAAGAATCTATGAAAAAAGGCCCAAAAAAACAACAAAACATAACTATTCTTCACTCAGTCCTATTTACCATGTGCTTAGAGTTCATCATCACAAAGTGCTAACTTGTCCAAGCAAACGCTACCTACTTTTGCTGTGTACATTACATTTTATCATGACGAATTCCTGTTACAAGATGTTAGGACATTAACATATCCCATGCTCTCAAATGAGAGCCAAAATTGACAGATACGAGACACCTCAATTATCCAAGAAATTGAAAAAGACAACCTCCAACAGTTATTTATAATTTTGCAGCATAACACTGGTAGGTGACTCACTGAATGCTTCTGTCGTAGCATCAAAACGCTCCTCACATCTCTACCAGTCACAACAGATCTGGCCAACCTCTGTTTCTCAACAATCCAGGAGTCAGCCTCATCTTCATCCTGAAGAAACTGGAAATAGTTGAGGGATTCTTCCAAGTGTCTCTTCCTGTCAGCACAAAGGTCTTTAATGCTGCAAAATATTACAAAATAGCCATTTTTGCTACACATTCTTATCTTAAATTTTGTATAAAGATAAATGTTTCACTCCTTAGAGATATGTTTTGCCCTTCATCCTTCACTCTTGGGACTTCTGTAATGTAGAACATGCCAAATCAAAATATTTTTGCAACTGCAACTATAAGCTGTTACTCTACAAATTCCTCCCAGTAGCAATACCACAAAGCCTTGATGGAAACAGGGCATCTACTAATGTAATGACTAATCTTCAAAACTGGTCACTTCTCAGGAAATTCTTAATACAAGTTGTGGTCCACGTCCTTGTCATCAATCTACTTTGTACAAAAAGCTTGCATCGAAGGTCAAACTGTCAAATTCTGTGGGCACACTCGTTATAGCAGCTGACCACACCGAGCACATTCCTTCAGTACAAGTCCTTGCATCCAAGTACTTTTTCTTTGCCTCTCAGCTCTTGGTTTTGTTAGTTAACCTTTGTGCCCAACCAACCTCCCTACTGCAGAAGGAAACCTCACAAAAATGTGTTCCAACAGCCACTGCAAATGTAATGATCCAATTGCATGGGATAACTAAACATTTTATCATTATCCACAAGTCTTTCACAAATTCCTTCTATCATCTGGTTTTTCTAGCAATACTACTTATGTTTTAATCTTTCCTTTTTTTTTTTTACTTTTTTTTTCTTCTTTGGAACATCAATCAGAATTTTGTATTCCTGCCAAGACAATGATGATGATGAAGAAGATTAACCCTACCTCTGGTGTAGCTCCTTGACCTTCACTGTCCTCTTCTGTATCATTTTACTCTCTCTGTGATTCATCTGGAGGTAGCTATCAGCTACCTGGAGGATGTGACTAATCTGAGTCTCCTGACTCTTGACCTGGGCTTCAGTCAAACCATGTCTCTCTAAAAGACCTTCAACAGCTTGGAGATGTTTACCATAATCTTTGGACTGAAAACTCATCTGAAAGGAATGGAAAGGGACAACTTAACATTGGACTACATTCCATATTTCTGCTGGATGACACTCTACAACTATACTGGTACTTGGTCAATAACAAGGTCAACTGCTCAGCATAGAAATTTTCCATCCAGTCTTAATTAAAAGAATATGAATCCCACAGGCACTATATTTCTGCACCCTACAGGCACTATATTTCTATCTCACACACGCAATTCTCTTACATATTCACTCCACTTTAACCCTCCCCAGTGGTGGGGACCAATGTACCTAGCTTTCAGAAAATCCTTGCAAAATCCCCATCTGTAACTAGCTTCCTTGAGCTTTCCTTTCAGAGTTTTGCTTGCAGTAAAATTACAGTGATTACAAAACAGGACCAGCAAACAATTGTTCCATTTCTTCTATCACTTTTACAATTTCTCACTAGCTTTAATGCATTCCTCACTACAAAATAAAAAAGAATAAATATGAAAAGAACATCCATAAAGCCAAAGCACTAAATTTGAAAAACACTCTACAATTTACATTTTTCCCATTGAAATGTCTGGAGGAAAATTTTCATAATATAACATCTTGATATAATATCTGTTAGTTTTTATCTACACCATCATACTTCCCTCATTTAAGTGAAGAATGGACAATGTTTTCCCTTTCTAACTGTAATTAATCAATATGGAAGATTTCTGGAAAAATCAGGGAAAATAGGGTCAAATAAGTGGCTCTATATGTTACCTATTGATCACTGTTTTTCAAAGACACTCTACATTTAACTTCTAATCCATCCAATGCAATAGTTCCATACTTTTCTTTCCTGAACTTGAGACTTGTATGGTACAATTTATTCACTAACTGTCCTCTATGTTCAAAAAGCCCTCCAGAGGATGTAAAGTTCAAAACATCCAGAAAGTCCTATACAGGCTGGAAATGACCCCCTCAAAAGGTGGAAGTCAACCCCTCAAACTCAGGAGACACCCTTCCCTCTGCAAAACCATTACTTTACCTTAAAGCTATTCATCTCTGATGTGACAGCATCAATCTCTCTCAGTAATCCAATCAAGTCTGAAAAACCTTCCAAAGACTGCTGCCTCTCAGCAAGAAGATCCATCAACTCTTGCCACTTCTTGGAGATATCTTTATCTCGCTGTGACACAGCAAGACTTCCTTCATAATTTTGACTAATTAGTTCCTTGGCCATCTGACCCAATGCTTCAAATCTTGCTTTCTGAGAAATGAACAAATACAGTAGAAGTACACTGAAAATAAGATATGAAATTAATTTTTGAGCTAATGAGCTACCTTCAAGATGTAAGAAAGTTTCTTTTTTTAAAACTAAGTACGATCCTAATTAACCTTGACCACACATCCAACTATGAAGAATGTGTGAATTAATTTTCATGAAGTAAACTTTCAGCCTTGTGTTTTCAATTTACTTCTTGTCATGACTTTAAATGCTTTTGGTATAGCCTTAGGAAATATTCCAGTAACATGTTTCAAACTGTAACAAAATAGAATCTACGTGACTTTTCATTTTAACAAATTTCAACTCTTTATAACTAATGCTTTACTTAATTTCAAGGAGTATCAAAATTTATTGATTAAAATTACATTTGGCTCCATTAAGATTACCTGTGAACAGTCTGTTAAAAAATCAGCTAGTAAGTGTTGGCAGAGCTTCATCTTTCATTGAACAGTTCACACAAATACCAGAAATTACAGTATTTTATCATAAATGAAATGTTAATCTCACCCTTGACATGATATCAGCAGTAATGGCCTCATGTCGTTTGATACAGGCTTCAAGCACCTTCACATCACCATTGGGCACAATGCTCTCGTGCAGTACAGTACTGATATCAGCTATCCAGGACTCACGCAAAAATGCCTGTTCGTTTAGAAATGAAAACTATGGTTAGCCTTACAATTCTTTCCTGTTAACCACTTTACAAAAATATGGTGATCATCAAAATATTGCAAAAAATTGCTTCATTTTTGAAGCAAATTCCATGCTGTTTCAATGAGTAAAGATGTTATACACAAACCCTGATGATATGAATCATATTATTACACTCACAAAAGTTCGCTCCTGTTAATATGTATGTTAAGAAAGTTGCTGAACTTGTTGTGTTGTATCAAAAAAAAATTGTTCATTATGAAAAAGTAACAACAATCACCACAAGTTGGGAAAATTTAATTGCCCAAAGATAGCACCTATTCGTCTCCCTAACTTCAACAGCTTCTTTCAAAGAGGCAATAACTTGGAACTTTTATGACACACGACTACAAAGTTAAAATATCACCAATTTCAGATGCTCCTTTTAGGTGTTTAGCATCCATATTCAATTTGACCTTCCATACCATGGATGAAAGCTTTGGATAGCCTGGACAACATGTTCTATATTAAAAAAGTGTAGTTTAGTATCAGTTCGGAAACAGGGAACAGAACAAAGTTTTATCATATATACAAATAGAGTAAACATTTCTAAACTTACAGCCCTTACCCAGAAAAAGGTACACCATGAGGGGGTTGAAGAGCAACCTATTTAAAACATTAAAGGAAAAAACTAACCTGTTTTTTTATTCATTTTGACTAAAAATGAGATGCTTTGCGTGCAGTTTTGTGGCATTCCCTTCACGGATGTGTTGCCACATTCAAACTATGTAATATTTAACCAGAATGCAAAAATTGCATTGTGGTTTCGATGAATAGCACTCAAATAATGCCAAGATGCCCCATTTCTTTCAATCATCGGTTGAATGCTA
>WURT03223183.1:8293-21307 GCA_009936505.3 Holothuria glaberrima | reverse complement strand
GAGCCTACATCAACTTAGTGGTTAAAAATATTACATTTTCATGAAACAGATATTTGATGTCAACTCTAAAAATGTGACGGGTAATGTTTTTCAAACATGGCCAAGATAGAAATATTCTTATGACGAAAGAAAACAAATATGTTCTCATATCAAACTAATAAAAAGGTTTATGAATATCAAGAGAGATCAAGTATATTCTGCTTTCGACTTTACATAAAAAGTTGAATTAGACAAAGCTGGATATTTGGTTTCGGTTACCAAAATATTTTCTGAAAGCTTAAACAACGCTGGTAGGGGGATATGTCGTGAGAAAATTATGTAACTCTCTTGACTTTTTCACAAGTTATGTAGTAGCTCTTTTAAACAATTAAATGTTTGCTGTTTGAAGAAGCGAAGTTACGAACGAAACTGAAACTAGCTAGTAAACTGGTAAATAAGTTATTGTTTATGGAATAAATTCCAAGCCAAAAAATCTCGAAAAGCCATAAAATTCCGTGACTAGTACTCTGTTACAAAGCACTTCCACTTTAGAACTTGACCGCGATGTTCATACCTATTTTTACCTTAGTGTGATTGTCTTCGAAATAGTATTTTGAGTTTCTTTTTTTTTTCTTATAGTGTAACGATTGAAAAAAGTGCAACGGTTTGAGCATCACCTCATTAATACCTATGTGTTTAGCTTTTAACATCTAACTGTTGAGTTCATCGTTGTCGTAATAGAGTTGATTGCCATTGCCACAATCATCGTATAGATCACTTGCGGTCATTTGACGGTATTTGAGAGCTTCCTTCTGTAATTCATCATCCTGGAGGTCTTTTGCGTTATTTCGAAAGACGGCTGGTTCAGACACAGGTTCTGGAGGTCTATTCTGGACGAAAGGTTTAGCTACTGTCTCTTGTCTAATCACCGGTAAAGGCAAAGGTTTGGGTCTGCTCTTCTTGTAAAAATAAAATCCTACACATCCTGCAACCATCATGAAGATTAAAGCGAGAGAAATACCATCTATCACATAGTTATTGCCATGAATTGTCGTTTGTTGAGTCTCCGCAAGTTTTTCTAGTTGGCGTTTAATATCAAAAGTGCAATTCTCCGAAAAGTTTTTACGAGAAAGCGAATTAAACTTGCCTAAAAATTGAGCTAAACAGATAAAGTTATCCGTCTTCTCGCAAAGAGGAACGAACAGAGTCTCTGTTTTCCAGGAGACATTGGATGTTGAAGAAGCGACACCGAAGCAACTTGTATTTGATAAAATGTCGATTTCTGCCTCATGGTAGTCCTTTCGAATCGAACACGTAAGAAGAAATCCAACTGATGAATATGATCCCTGGTAATCTAATAGCTTTGTGTCACATACTGGTAGATTGGAAGAAGTCTGAACAACTTGCATAATGTAAAGGTGTTGCAAAACAATACTTTCGATATACTTGTCCAGAATGGTTACATTATATGAACCAGAATCCTTTGCTGAAACACTGGTTAAATCCAAGATGAAATCATATCTTTTCTTAGACCGGGAACTTGACGTATCGAAACTTACAAACTTAAAATACATTTGAAAGTATTTAATCACAGTTACATTTTTGGTGAAATCATACAGGCTTATTTCCGTTTCGACATCGTTGCATGAGTTTTCTTCGCCGTTTAAACTGGTAAATACAATTTTGAGTTTCACATTACAGGGCGGTCCAGCGCACTCAAATTTGGAACCCGGAAATGAGATGTTGCATCCTGCATAAACCCAGCAAGCTGAGTTGGTTTCCCAGCTTTCATCACAGGACTGAGCACAGTCTTCGGTAGTTAAAGCATGAACAACTGTTTCAAATGCGATAGCCAAAATTACCAAACAATTTAGGAGATTCATTTTATCTATCAGGTTAAGTAGCACTGTTTCTAAAATGCGTAACAAAACGAGAGAATAAAGTTCGTAGTGATGATGCTTCTGGAAAGAGAGCGTTTAATATGACAACTTAAATCTTTGGAGAAATTTTGTTAAAAAAGTTACAATGCACTTTTCACTACATAGATTTATTTTCTAGACACTTTGTAATACGTTACTAAATACCAAGTGACTGGGAATGAATCCTGCGTGGTCGGAAGTTTAAATGCGTTGCATCCCGATATGACTTATATATGGTACTACTTTTTAAGCAAATGAAACTGAAATTTGAATGAAATGCTTCTAGGTTTTGTTGAATGCTTTTCAAACTACATGTCACATGTTATTGTCAACACATTATCTATCACAAAACAAATGTTACATGAACTAACAACTACAACATGATTTCAGGAGAGCGATATAAAGATAACATATTGCCACCAGCGCAGGCTTTAGACAATAAATGCAATACTCCAAAGTAGTTTACGAGTCTCTATCTAAGATTGATGCAAGTATCACGTTCCTTTGTTAAGGCTTAACTCTTGTAAAAACTTGTCCAAATGTTTAATACCTTTTGTGAACAACCTTTGTCTGAAAAAAAACCGAAACTTTTCACCACACTGAAACGCCTTTCTCTTAAGGAAGAGATGACTTTAATTTTTGCAGGATCAACAAGAAGATGGTTACTATTTACCAACGAAAACTAACTCTGTTAAACAATTCCATTAATTTCAGACACAATTAACAGAGGGATGTCTCATTATAGAATGGTCAAAGCCTCCCATGTCATTTTCAAATTAAAAAAAAATCAAAACAAACTAATGGTTATATCTTTGTGCGCATTACAATATGCTAGAAAAAATACTCAAGAAACAGTCCTTATTATTTCAATTTTCCTAAATAAGTGTAAACGAGTGAGATTTTGAACATTAAAGCACATTCTTCAAATTCTTGGATGAAATTCGGCAACAGTGCCACACCTTTGTGTTTAGAACTGTTCGTCATAGGGATATGTTCACGGCTAAATTTCTGGTTTTCAAAGAATGAAAAAAATCTCCTTGAGGAGTTAAAGGTGACATCTCTTCAGCGTGTTGCCTTCAGAAATCGTTATTGTCGTGGAAATATCATTTTTAGCAGATGGAGCCTATGATGCATGTCTATTACGTCATCTCTGCCTAATGATCAGACATATAGCTGAATTATTTTTTCTTTCATTGACTGTTTACATTTACGTCTACGAATGTAACTATTCATGCCCTTAAAATTTCTTATTTCGTTAGAATAATGAATCGGATGAGTTAAAAAACAGTGAGGTATATCAAAATGTTGCTCCCAATTTTAAGATTCATTTCTTATGGACTCATTCAGTGTTTACAAACAAATGCCGTCACGGTTGGGTGTCAAAAGATTTGGTAAGGCGCGCTTACACTGTCGTCACAATGAAAGGCAGATACCAATTGGTCCACTCTCTGTGCAACCGGGCAAGCGTTTACTCGCGCAACACCTAACATGTACGCATGTGTTCTTGCGCATGCTCTATGCCAACCAATGTCAATCAGTGACGTAAGCGTGAACACCCTAATTGAAATAGTGTATCTTTGATGGATTAGGATATACGCTCTAAGGAGCTTTTCATAAGTTGATACTAATGTTGCTGGGTGAGATGACAACGATAGGTCACGTGGTAAAAAGGTTAAACAGTTATTCGGTTGGAAATAAATGGCACAACTAATATAATTTCCTTTTATTCCCATTTTATATGTACACTGTTGCCCTATCAAACTTGTAAAAGCTCTCACGTTTATTTGGTTGCTAGTTTTTGGAAAATTGTAACTCCGCACTTGTCAATTTTCCCGTCCTCATTGCAGCAAAGAATGGAACTCCTTCCCTGCACGTTGCTCCAAATAGCAAAAACATGATATCTCTGAGGTGGGCTTTAGCGATTTGCATAATCTAAACTGAACATCACCTAGTGACATAAACGTAATTGTTTTAACATATTAGTGGTATTGGTAGGAGAAAGAGGATTTTCGCAGGATAAATGCATAGGATGGAAAAAAGCATACCGGCTGCGTGACCTATTTACGGGCAGGGGGTCCGATCCCCCTGCTCTTGGCCGCCAAAAAAATTCAACCATTTTTCCCTCCATTAGGAGAAACTTGGCAAAAATTGCCTTAAAATCTTCATTTTCCCCTCCCTTAGACCCCTCCTCAGGCCGGCAATCACACAACATACTACATGGCTCCCCTTGAGAGAAATTCTTGGTACGCCACTGTGCACCAGATTGTATCCGAGGGTAGTTTAATTATCCAACATTCAGATCCTCCCAGGAAAAATTCCTGGATCAGCCCCTGACGGGATGTAGAAATGACTTGAAACATGGTGAAGAAAACTGCCACATTTAGGTCCAGAGCTGCATGTATGAGGAATAAACACACGGATTCGTGTAAAAAAATGAACAGGTTCGGCAACAACATGTTAGACGTATGACTTGTTTACGGGATTTGGAAATGACTTGGGTATTGGTTTGAAAGAAAGATAGAATTGTCTATTATGAAAGTAACAAGTTGACACGTATGGTCACGTTATCGCCAGTTTAAAAGCAGCCCTCATCTTCTCTAATGAGCAAATTGAAAATACTTTATTCTATTTTCAATTGCGTTTGTAAAGAAATGTGAACATCTCAAAACTATTTTACACATTTACTACCTAAAATATTTGCTAGGTGGTTTCCAAAAAACTGCACATCCGAACTAATAATTTGTGAAAGCTTCAGAAATTGAAAAACCCAAGTAGGGACTATTTGTACCAAAAAAAAAAAAAACTTTTCAGATGGAAATATTTCTCTTATTCGTTACGGGTATTGACGGATTTTGATTCACCGTATTGAATGCAGAGAAAAAAGAAAAGTTTTTGCGTATTGTTATTGCATTTGATTGTATTCTAAAATAGTTAATTTTCCAAAGAAGTTTTTCAACAAAGCATTTCAAATGTTAAATCTCTATATCAAAAATATTATAGTAATATATCATTAGAATGCTAACAAGTGAACGAAAGTTACCGTAATCAACAAACAAATGCTGTTTACGTAACGGTAAATTAAAGACTGAGGTACAATTGTTAAAGTCAAGGAAAAATTATGTCTTTTGATACCTTTGATGGAAATCTAGTTTGTTAATGCTCTTCTTGGTCTTGTTAGTGTTTTCAATCAATTGATTTCGGTACAGGTAGGTTTACGCAAACAGTTACTCGGAAATGGTCGTGGACAGCGTTATTTATGTTAAACGAGAACTGTAAAATTGAAATGATATATTACTCTTTCACTCTTTTATATCAAAGGAAAATATTGTTATAAAAAAGTAAAATTTGGTAAATTTCATTATGAAAGGGGTAAAGAATTGAATTGCTAAAAGCACAAAACGATAAACAAAGACTCAAATTACACGTGAAAAACACGGACGCGTGTTTTTGAATTTGAGTATCATGAGCCTTTGTTTCAAAGTTTTTGTGACAATATCAATCAATATGAATAACAATAGCGAGTATGTACTGAGGTTTAAACATGCATCCGTGTACATTCTATAAACGCTAGAAAAAACATAAGTATCAATAGAGATTAATGATTTATGGAATATTTATCACCTTTAATGTTTTATTTATTACATGATATCTGTCCGAAGAAAGAGATAATTAGCAAAAGTGAAAGCAAAGTAACAGAACTTAGCATTACATTTATATTTGAGTTTATTCTTACAAGTTTGACTGTTTGTAGTCCTAACTTTAAAATTGTTCAAAACTTATTGACGAAAATTCAGCAAATTCAATTCAACGTTTGAGATGACATGGAAACACAGCGGAGGTAAACTTCTGGATTTAAGTCAGAAAGAATAAATTGTCACACCTTGTAGTTAATCTAACGTTCCATTCATTTTTATCACAAGCTTATCACCGTACATAACAGTCAAATGGTAAATAAAGAAAACATACTTTTCGTTTAGTAACAGGAATCAGTAACAAAGTTGTTTCGTATAAACAAAATATAAATACAGATAATTTCACCAAAGAAGCAAAGGTTACCAAACGTGAACTCGTCTTGGCGGCCTAGGAAGCCATTTACAAAAATAAGGGTTATTTCAAATACTTTCGTTGCTCATTAATACATTTTTTTACAAAGTTTTACGTAAAAAAGTACCCTGGAGAGTGACAAAACTGGCTCTCTTAGTATCCTAAATAACTTAGTTTTCATTTTTCCAGGAGAATGATGAAAGAAAAATATAAGGTAAGAATAGCATTTTTAAATAAAACTTTCAGTACTTCAATAAGTGTGTAGGCTTTCAACATTTTCTCTTTACACAGTCACATGTGCATATGATTTCAAAACACATAGAACAACTGAAAGAATACTCAAATGTAAAAATCCATGTTTACTTGCTTGACACTTGGAGTTTTTAGTTTAATATAGAATTTTATTCGTCTTTAATTTAAAGCCTTTTTCACAGCAAAAAAAAAAATAATAATCAGCAGATTTTTTCTCTAAAGCTTATTTATTGTATCTTTAGCCTACGTGCTGTAATATTTGGTCTAGTTAGTTGTTCAGATTATTTTAGTGCATCCTATCATTCCGATCTGTGGCCCTAGCAAAGTCACATTCCTCTGTGCCCTGTAGTCCAGGTCATCGGCAACTGTAGCACTAGCATAATAACATTCCTCTTAATTTTACACTTCGTAATACTGGTCGCCATCGTTCTAGCTATAGTCAACTCTGCCACCAAAATTTACACATTTCTCTTACTGCTTCAAATTATGATAGTGGATCATATCCTCTAAGCTCTCAGCAACTAGAGAACTAGAATTCTTTCATTTCTCTTGGTTCTTATTAAATTTGGTATGGGACCCTATCGTGTTGACTATCGCTAACTTAAGCAATAGCATGATCACTTCCCTCCTAGTGCTTCACATTGTGATAGTGGGCCCTATCCTCTTGGCTCTCGGCAACTGCCTTACTAGGATCCTCACATTTCTCGTAATCATCGTCAATGGAATTTGTTGAAGTGATTTTAAATCGTGAAAGTTTCGACTTTCGCTTCCCAGCTACAGCCGGTGTACCTGGAAGAGGTTTGTTTTGGATGCGAAGAGAATTAATTGCTTGCATCTGCTTTTTGACATATACAAATAAACTAATACAAACCATTGTTAAAAATATTATCATACTTATGACAATCCAATCAAAAAGAGGTTCGTCAATAGTGGACAAAATTTTGTTAAAGTTTTCCTTCTGGTTGTTTTTCATATCAAACGTGCAATTTTTATTCGAAAACATCTCGTCGTATATCGATGAATTTGTAACACAGACAACGGAATCCAAGTGTTCACAAAAGGGATAAAATAGAGTAATAATCGTGTGTGTACCATTAAAAGTGTTGGTCTCGAAGTTTATGCATTCGGTCGTTGATAGAACTTTGATTCCGACAGGAAGATAGCCCTTTGCAATCGAACATGTTAGAATGTATCCCCAGTACGGCGAAGGGGACATATTGGCAACCAAGTTGGTATGGCATGTTGGGGCATGAGGAAGTGGAAGAACGTCTAAAATAAAGGTTTCTTGAAATGCAGTTTCAGAAAAGGATTTGTCAAAAAATGTCACTGAGTATTCTCCGGAGTTGTTTTTTGTAATATTGTTAAATCTCAAGGACACATTATATAGGTTGCTTGATTCCTTAAAATAATAAAGACCGACATAAAGGTGTAAACGCGTAATAACGAGCAAAATTTTGTCTTCAAGTTTAGTGAAGTTTACTGATGATTCATAGTTTGCAGCTTTGTAAGGGTGTTTCCCTTGCTGCATAAACACTACGTTCACTTTGAGTATACACGGTGGACCATAACATCGAATAATCTCTCCTGGAATTGTCACATTACATCCGGTGTGGGTCCAACAAAGCGACGAATCGCTTAGCCAGTTTTTGTCGCATACTTGTCTACATGTCTCAGCAATAAATACAGACATTGACACGACGAAAACGTAAAAGACAAATGGAGAGACAGCAAATTTCATGTTGAGTGACTTATCTTCGGCTGTTCTAACACAAGATGCAAATTTAATAACTTGACATATATTGAAATGATATTTGACAAACGATGCTCTTAAACCTGGCCAATGTTACCTCCACAGGCCCCAGTCTTGGATCTTTATTGTTCTTTTGGGTTACTCGTAACTTCTACACACGATAAAATGTGAAATCCCAGCTTGACGTTATGACCTTGAAGTAAATTTAGAAACAAAATCAATTGAATTGTAGTCTCATATGGACTGAAGAGATAATTGAATATAATAAACAATAAGTAATTACCGAAATCCTTGTCTGCCAAAAAATTAAAGGAAACGGGTGCAATCCTGCTTAAGAGATCACATCCTTCTTAATCTGGAAAAATCGTTTCTGAAATACAGACAGAACTTATTAATGATTTATCAAAGGAAGAAAACCAAGCGACTGTCACTTTCACTGATTGTATGGCTGAAGGGCCTTCCTCTCAAGAATGAATCGAGTCTTGTCAATGATCCAAGGGGACGCAGGGTAGACAAGAAAGCTTTATCTTGTTCATTTCGTTTCAAAATTAAACGAAGGTTTTAAAGGTTAAAGTTATAAGATAATGGAGTCCATGCCCTTCTTTCAACTTAATATGATGACACAACGACACCAACACCGGAAAGTTCAAAGTAAGTTTTTAGTCTCCCGATAACTGTACCATTTCTGAAATGATAAATCGCATATATGAATACACCAATGCGAATCTAGGGAAATTTTGCATGATTATAAATATAAGTGTTAGGAGAGAACTTTGGAAAATGGAGACAACCACACAATACTATCCCCTAGGTGATTTGATTATGTTTTTATACTAAATTCAGCTAACATTGAAAAGACATGTCTTGGAAGCATATCTTATACTAGGTACCTAATGTTTGCTTAAACCAGACTTATTAAGGTCAAGCCGGTCAGCTTTTGAACGATTCTCATACAAAACCATCATGATACATTTTAATTGATTTGCTTTATTTTATCAGATGGTACGAATGTTTGATCCTCTTTTTACATACATTGTTTTTACAAGACTACCATCAGGTTATCAGAACAGTATTTCATAACTTGAATAATAGGGAAATTAGCAAGGAAAGTTACAACTTACATATTAGTTACTCTTTTACTTTCTTGAACTTTTTATAAACAATGCACTGGACATTTGAGGACAGACACGCTCATTTTTGAAAGGGTATTAAACTTCACTTCAAGACTTAAGTTCAAGTTGCCCAAAACTTTAAGTCTAGCTGCTCTATTAAATTTACCCGAAAACTGAAGTGGAAACCAGAACCAATCTTTTTGAAACATTTCTCAGGGTACTCTATAAGCAAATAAGACCTTACTATACCGACTAGGTTCAAATACGTGACATAATACCCCGAGAAATAGTGTAGAATTTATGTTTTTAAGGCTTGCAGGTTCAGCATTTTACCAAAGAGGAGGTTTCCTGTTGAAATAACCCAAACGGTCCAGAAGATCCTCGGGAACGAGGTGAAGTTTCCTGGGGTTTGAATCTTGCCACTTTCTGAAAATGGCATTGCATTCACTCTCAAGATACTCACTCTCGCGGGTGATGTGTGTATGAGGTTGTATTTGTAGGCCTATATGTGTTTGTGACGCTTTGCTTGTAAACACGATATCTCAAGATTGCAATGACGGATACTGATAATACCTTAACATAGCTTGATCACGTCAACGAGAGCCCTATTTTTAGTGGAGGTCAAAGTTCAGGCAAGGTCACCAAAGGTCAAAAGCCTAAAAAGTTGTAAAAAAACTTTATATGATGGTGGAGAGGAAGGATAGTTTACACGCCTGGAATGATGTGCACAATGGTCAATAGATAATTCGTATCGACTTTGGAAGACAAGAGTTATCTACTGTCACCGGCGGTTAAAAATTGAGGCAATTGTAAAGACTATATTTCAAGATAGTAATTATATCTACTATTAGGACTGTGTTCATAAACTTTTCTGATACAGAGAAAGATCCCTATAACTTTTGATGTTGGTCCAAGGTTATCTGAGGTTACCAGACTCACACTTTTAAAAACATTGTTAACTGCTCGTAAGTACGATACCTCCAGAATAGACAGAGGGTCATTCCTCCAAATTGAGTCAATTCGAGTCCAACGAAAAGGAAAGGCCGAATGGTTGTACTTTTCCAAGGATAAAATTATAGAGAACAGCATATACCTTTTAACAAGCTTAACTCTGGTAACTTCATAAGTAATTCCAGTTTTAATCACCAAATGATGGGCTTGTGTCAAATGAAAAACAGTATACAATAGCCATGTGTGTCGGTGATGTAGCAGATAGTGTTCGGTTTTCCATTCGGGTTCAAATCCCATGCAAGTACTCATTTTCAGTTTTGATTTCCTGTTTCTTATCATAGCTTAATTATCGAGTTTTAATTGTTTGAATGGAGGTCAGATTTAATTTGAGGACACTAGATGTCAAATATCGAGATTCTATGAAAAACTACATTTCAAGGTAGAAATCATGAATACTCTTCAAGCTTTGGGGATGTGTCTTACTTAGAGAAATATCGCTATTGTTTACGCTCTTGTTATTTCCGATAGAGGTCAAAGGTCTTCTGAGGTCACCGGAAGTGAAATTACGGAAATGTTGTAAACTAAGATATGTCATACTTGGATTCCACATACTAGTTACAAGGACTCTTTTGTTTTTAGTGAATTAAATTCCTTTAGAGGTTCCATGGTGAGAACCTCTCATTCATGACAGAAAATAAGGGGTAATTTTGACGGATCTCATAGTTGGTGTGTCGATGCCCCCTTATTGCGTTAATGTGAGCGATTTTTTGCGCCGATGGTGGCCGACCCAAATTGTTCTAAAGCAACCCAATCTTTTGGGTGGAAGTCAAAACACGTGAGGTCGCTAGAGGTCAATCGTAAAAGCAAGAAATATAACTTTGAAGTACAAAACTTAGTTAGGCAAAGCATTTTCCTTTCTTCGAAGAATCACTGAACTTTTTGACTTTCTGGTATTTATTGGCTATCCCAGGTGCAACTATTGATTTACAAAGAGCGATCGTACTGGGTGTTCTTATGTACAAATGTGTACATGTATTAAATGCTCTGTGCAACGCATTAGAAACGCGTTGTTCTTGATATTTAAAACGCCCATACGCGGATATGCACGTGTACAATTTGGTCAATGATAGTGTCCCTTGGCACTTCTCCCACTTGCTGCATTGTAGGATCATTTACTAAAGCATGCGTACAACACCATTGTCGAAGTATTCAAAGATGTTTAAAAACATGCGGTAGGCTGTTTGTGTTTGTCGATATGGGTCCTATATGTTTGAGTAGATCCAGTTGTATTTGGAAACACATTAATGTATTGCGTTCTCTTTTCTTTTTCTTTTTACATTACACTTACTTTTGCCGCGTCGGGAAGAGTGATATTAGATTGACTTGAGTAAGTTGATCTACATCACGTGATTCCTGAAGTCAGTTTCAATATTGGTGCATTGTTATAATGGAAAAGTGTCCTCTAGCTGTACTTTTTCACAGTAACACTTCCTGAAAACTAAAGACTCGCTGCTGCTGAAATTGCGTATGGATGATTACAAAGGTATTATTAAGGTACAAGGTATAATCATAAGGGTATTTCATGAAAAAAATGTCCTAAGATCTTCTTTAGTAGGTGGACACATATTAGCTGAAGGAAATATTTTTTCTGTGTTTTTATCTAAGGTCTAATGTAAACTATCTGTAGGTATTTGTTGCAATATCAAGAATCAAGGTGGCAATAATTATCAGAAGAATTTGTGTAAAAAGAAGACGATATCTCGAAAAAAAACAAACTACAATTTGAACAATATTACAAAACATCCTCCTAGTTACTCTTCTTGCATGCGGCAGTATTTTCAGAAAAGAAAGAAGAAAACGTTCGAAAAGAACATAAGTATATTTCCCAATCATGGAGGATCTATGATGGTAGTTGACGCATAAGTATTAAATCCTCCAAAATATTTCTTTTTTATCTCTCTCAAACATATCTTTCGGCCTTTACATATATATATATATATATATATATATATAACAAAAGTTATATATGAGAGAGAAAAGTGAAATATTTTGAAGGATTTAGTACTCATATCTGCGTCAACTATATATACCTATATGTATATATATATATATGTAAATATAGGCGTGTGTGTTTTCTCCACGCGGAATTTTAGGGGGGCGGCCCGCCTCTTGTGAAAATTGCCGCCCCCGGAAATAGCGAACGCCCCCTAAAAAATCTCGCCATCAAAATAGAAGCAAACACATTCATCCTTTCCTTTTTGGAAGGGAATAGTCACATATTTGTGTGGGAATCAATGTGATTCGCGATCGCGTACGCGCTTCGGGCTAAGCCCCCAACACCTCTCTTGAATACCTGTACGAACACTGATACATATATATATATACATATAGCAAAGAAATGTTTAATTGGATAAGCCTCAATACGTGTAACATCGATAAAAACTATTTATAATTAACAAGTTTCAAACGAGATTTGGATTTGATACGCATGTCTCACTGACCAATTGGGAAAGAAACACGGGAACACATGTCTGGTAACCATTAGCTGTGTTTTGTGTGAACAAAATGATGAAGAACAGTTGTCACAAGGGAAAAACCAGTTAAGCGTACATAATGTTACGTATATATTTTAATAATATGTATATATATATATATATATATATGATTAACTGCACTGATACAACAAAGATAAAAAGATAATACTATGATGAAGTTTATGAACCCTTTCAATGTACAATTTACAAAAAAATTTCATTTTAAGAACTTGTCTATTCACGAACTCAAAACTTTTAGAAACCCACTTACTTTGTTGAAATTTACAAAGAAAAAAAAAGAAGAAAATTAACAAAGAACAGAATATGGAGTTATAAAGCTCTTCTTGAGAATGACATTTTATTTTTCGCTAATGACAAAATGCTAGGCTAGGGTGAGTGTCCAATTAACTTTATTAAGGATCCACAACCTTATAATTCTACATCGTCACATTACCAAAGATGAAATTTTGCTA
>WURT03223073.1:0-26706 GCA_009936505.3 Holothuria glaberrima | reverse complement strand
TAATGGAATTGTACAACTTAAGTGTGCTTAAACAGTCGTTTTGATATAAAACGGTGAAAACGTTTCACATTTGTCGGGTGCGCAGATATCTTCAAAGCATTATCTTGACAATGGTCTTTGTTTAAGGATTACAAGGTTTTGAAAGGAGGGGATGGTTATTAAGGAGGAAAGTCAACATTGGTTAAACAATAAGAACAAAGAGATCTGTCAATCAAATTTTGGTACCTAAAAAAAGGATTAAATCACTCTCAAGTACATATTGTCTGAGAGATTTGGTCGATGTTTCTCCATCCCTCACAGCTCCCTGGTGAGATCGAAACCTCTTTTGAAGTTGAATTCCGTTTTCGTACGAAATCGGTCTTGTTAAAATCTTGATTGATAGGATGTACAAGACCAATGATACTTGGAAAGGTTTTGATGTAGATCTCAAAGAACTCCGGCACACCTCTGAAAGGAAAAGTCAGGCATTCTTGTACACAGTGTCACTCGTATCTAGATAGCCTAATAAAGTTTAAGTATATGATAGTCTCAAAAATGACACATCCACCACCATTAGATACTACAAGCTTCCTTATGTTGGTGATTATGCTAGTGTGGTTCAGTCCAAAGTGAGAGCGCTTATTAAGATGTCGGCTACTAGCCTAATTTTAATGTAAAATTGGGTTTTATGTCCTTAAGTACGTAACGTGCCCGATAACAAAGACACAATCCCTCATAGCTCCAAATCTCGTGTAGTCTACAAAATGCAATCGTGCAAGTTGTAATGCTTGCTACATGGGCGAAACCCCCAGACACTTGGCTGCAAGAATACATGAGCATCTTTTCATCGTAAAAACTCCCATATTTACAAACACCTTGGCAAATCAGCTATTTGCAAAGGTATATTTGATCACAACTCTTCCACGATCATTGACTCAGCTCCTAATAAGCTCCAGCTCATTAGCGGGCAAAATAGCCTATTAATCTTAAAAAAGAGCGAGAATGTACCTCAATTACCTTGTTCAATTACTAGTGTACCCTTCAGTTAGTATTGTATACTATGTTATTATTCGTTGTTGCTTTACCTGATGATGCAAGCTGCGCTTGATTTTTGGCTAGTAACAACGCTAATTATTAGCAGCTACTACAAGAACAAGAACTTACATAGAGCTGGATGAACTCGAGGCTTCTCCGACAAGAACCACGAGCACAATGGTGCTTAGTAGCACAGCAAACTCTCAGAATACATGTCATGTGACAAGATGGAATCATGTGTAGTATCTGTTCTTTTCAGTAAGTTGAGAATGGGGGAGACGTATTACAGACCCTTGATGTAGAGGTCTGAGGGTCGAGAAGTTGGTTAGTTAACTTTGTTGTCCTTTCAGGGGCGTCGCGCCCTTGGGGGAACAGACTTCGTTTGGGAGTAAAGGTTTTCTTTCGCCCCATGGCTCTTCGTAAGTGTAGTTAGTTAGTAAGTTAGATGAGGTTTAACGCCCCAGGTGTATCTAGGGGACTTTAGAAAAAGCTGTGTTTGTGAAACATGTCCCACTTTTGGAGTGTTTTTGTCATTGAACATGGTGTCTTTTAAACCAGTGGTACGTGGACCATTTGATATATATATATATATATATATATGTATCCATGTGTATATATATATAAATTATAAATATATAAGAATATAAAAGGATATACAACAACTTGACATAACGCGGTGCACGCTTGATGCTTTGATTCCCAACTGTATGTATTTACGTACACCGAGGTGCAGAAATTTTCGAAACCCCTGGTTTCTTTATCAGCTGCTAAAGCGACAATGAATTGTTAAGGTACAGACAAACTAAACCCACATACCTTAGGATATATGGGCTAACTAATACAGGAAATATAATTCTGTACCTGGTATGTCCGGAAACTGCCGGAAACTTTCAAGGTTGTTGTGACAAAAATTAGACTTCTCCCTCTTCAGCTCATTTGCATGAGGTTCGTTCTATAGGAAGGGGAAAATCTCACTGGCTTATTCCAATTAAACAGTCCTTTCTTGTTTTGAAGCACCTACCCCTAAATTGATGGCCGTTTCAACCTATGTATCAAAGGATTGTTCTGAGAAAGTCAATTGTGACAGGATAACTAGACGTGAATGGTGTTGCTAGCGTATTGATATCAAATTGAAGACAACGATTAAAAGGAAAGTTCCCCTTTTAAACGAATGCATAGCTTATCATTGATAATCTTCTCAGGAAGAAGTGGGTCTTACGGTATTATCATAAATTAAAACTTTCCTTTCAACCTTCTTCCATATAACAACTCCCTGCTTCAAGGAATGGACGGAGCATTAGTATAAATGGTAAGATTCTTTCTCCATGATTTAACCAATTTTCTATAAATAGTAAAATTCCTTCTCTAGGAAATTACCACAGTATTTGAAAATATTGTAGAGTAAAACATTCTTTTACTGTTGGCAAACGGAAGTAGCCTTAAATGGTAACATGTGAGGGTGAGATCCCTTCCCTTTTGAACTCTTGTCTTTGGAGGTCGTTGATAATGATGGAGTGCATTTGAATGTTAGTACAATATAGCACTTCTGGTTTGAAGAAACGACTTACAGAGATTGGAAAAGTTGCTACTCTGTCTGATCCGCCCATACCTATCTTGGAAGCATATTGATGGGACTTATTGTGATGACTTTTTCTGGCTTCTCTCCAGATGCTGACAACGATTACACTTGTGCCAGCAGTCGGCCACTCTTTCCCTCAGTTTCTCCTGTTCACCTGTACTTGGTTGGGTCAGGAAGACCTCCTATACACTTTGACAGATATCTCCCCTCAGGGAATACCCTAGCTTTCACCGAAGGGAACCAGACGCAGATTTCCGAGGACATCGCTGGGTTGAAAATTCCATCAAGTGAAAGGAAATATTCTGACCCGAGGGCAGGGGTGTTTTCTTGTACATCGTCTACAAATGGCTTGTCTGTCAGCTTACTTCTTTTGAACCATCGACAGAACAGCAGTGAGTTGTGTTATATTATAAATACTTCGTTTGAAAACCGTAACTACGGTTTTGACGACAGCGTGGTTTGGTAAATCAACTGCCATCGACGAGGGTCGATAAGTGGAGACCATGAAACCCTGTCATGGTCTATATTGTACTTGTGTTTGCGTTTTTTGTTAAAAATTTAGTTAACATGTTCTCAACAGAAATGACTAAAATCAGTTTAAAGGGAAATAATTAGTTTATAATAGCGTGTAGTGTGTGAAGAAAAGATTTAGCTGTATTCAAACAGCATGAACACCTGCATTTTTAAAACTGAAGTGTTTAAAAGACATTGAATTTTCATACTGATGTCTAATTTTAGGAGAGAATGTTTTTATCGATAACGTTTCCAAGCAAATGTTTATTGGTTTTAATGTTTTTAACGTTCGGTTTGTGCTCTTAACCCTATTAGTGTATAAAGGACGAATACTTTCAGGAATTTTTATTCTAAGCTAGGTATCATTGGAAAGAGCCAAGTTGGGAAATTTGATGGAACATCTTATTTATGTAAAATAATAAAATTATGTATGCATGCAAATATGCAAATTAGATGACATAATAATTTGTTTTTAAAATCCATATTGTACACTGCTTTCTCCAGGAATTCTTCCGAAAGAATTAGTTACAATAATGGCCAGCGCAGGAGAAACCGTTACTCTTTCTATTAACTCGAAAACTTCTAAAATAAAGTGGAGGAAGAGAGGTTTGAAAATTCCTCAATGGAATGGCCTGACAAGCATGACCATTCCCGATGTTTCAACAAATGATGAAGGTGTATATGAGGCCTACACATGTATTTACAGACCCCACGCCTACATGCGGCTCATTGTAACAAGTGAGTGATAAGGTTTAATGACATTTGTTCCATGCGTGATGTATAGTACATTAATATGGCAATGGTATTACTCTTTCAGAGAGCAGTTTCTCCCCTTCTCAATTTTTTTTGGATTTTCCTGCAATTCATCTATGATCGCACCTTATATTAATCCATTTATATACTTAAAAGAAGGGGTTAAGCTAAAAAGTTGGATATTGAATAGGGATGTTGGTGTAATGTGCATTTAATACATGTTTGTGATTCAAAGGATGAAGACAGATAAAGGATTCCCACTATTGCTCCAATTAGAACAAACTTGACGGTAGTATTACCTTAGATTTATCAACATTGTTTTGGTTTTCTTTTACATTTCAATCAATTTGCCCTGAACATGTTCATGCAAATTCGTTAAATGAAAGTATGTGTAGGAATGGAACTTTGCAGTTTTAACTTCCCCATTGAAAAGCAATATCCGTGTTTACTATAAAACAATAGATTGATCAAGAAAGAAACAAAGCATTGATCAACAATGTAATGAGACAAAATCACTCTTACTTGCTTCAACTTCACTATAGTCACGCAGATATAGAAACGTCAGCAGCTTCGTTCTCGAGAACAGCACATCTGAATCAAATGAATATTCCTCCACAGTGTATCGACATACATATTTTCTACAAATCGAAAATAAAATATACTTGGCGTAACCCCTTCTTTAATAAGAAATACGTAATTTTAATTCCGGCATTATATATTTGCATTGCCTTTGCAATGTTTAGAAGTGTCTTGAAACAAAAAAAAAACCACAGTTGTGATCACTATTATACTTTGTATTGTCTTTGTAACTTTTGCCAATATCAAAGACTTTCTCGTGATAAAGTGTGTCACTGTTTTTGACTAAACAACATCTGTCACAGAAAAAGGCCTCTTTACATAAGAAAACCAAATTGCTTATTTCTGTGTCGAATACAGATTGTCCTAGAAACCGTTATGGGATCCAATGCGAACAGTATTGCGTATGCTACAATGGTGGAATTTGCAACGATGTCGGTGAATGTATTTGTCCTCCGGGGTTCATCGGAAACTCATGTGAAGTTGGTAATATTGCTGTTTTGCCTATTTAAAGCTTTAAGTTCATTAATCACATTCTGAAAATAACAAATATGACTTCATGAAGCGTGTGTAAAAAGTCTATTGGTGTTTATTGCTGATGTAATACCCTGTTAAAGCAGCAAACATCTGTGACCAGGGATAAATACCAAACAAAAAACATTCAGTTAAAAAATAAGGATTGTGGGACAATCAATGCAGCTAAGTATAAGAGCATATTCGTCCAAGAATACAGCTCTAGAAGAAGATCTTTCAGAGATATTTAGACATTTTAAAACATTGTTTCACCAGACCAAGCGATGTTAAATTACAGTATTGTATCTTGAACTACAAATTTGGGAAAATCGAGGTTTGCAATTTCATGAATTTCAACCATCGCCAAGTTCAAGCTCTCACTTCTGAAAGCCCAATTGCACGTTTAATACAAGAGAGCACTCCGCAGAGTTGTCTATCTCAACGTCAGCACGCATTGAATGCAACGTGAAAATGTATTATGTATCGAATCACATCTCTTATGTACAGAAGCGGAGAAGTACGTTTTGGAATAGTTAACGTATATCGATTTCTCTGTGCATCATTGTAACGGATGATGTCAACAGAGGCATCCAACACAGAAGACTGAGTACTTCAAGAACGTTTCATTATAGCATGAAAGGAATTTTATATCCACAAAATAAATTTTACTAGACAACAGAGTCGTCTGGACAAGAATAAACTCCATTTATTCAACTGTGAACAAACATGACAATGGAAACAAACATGAAAATGGAGATGGAAATACAGTAATACAGGTGTTTTGGTATGGCAAACTTAGGAGGGGACGCAGAATCTCAAAGGCTTATAAAAATATACCAGGTAGTGAAAACAAGCGAAATATTCAAAACAGACGTACGTCGGTTACAAGGCAAGGAGCAAGTCCCCGTCTTCCGGGTTCTCGCTTTCGGCGCTCGCGTTTAAAGGCTTTGCCGCGACCACAACTTCAAAGATGCAGCCTCCAGCAATGGCACTTTAACTGCCGATGACCTTGGCGATGTCCATGTAAAAAACTACCTACACTAAATTTCATAGATTTTGAAGTATCCTATACTCTTTCACCATCAAATCTGCACTACCTTAATTTTTAAAACTAATAAAAAAATGAGGGGGACTAGCACCAGACCATCGGTAAAAAATGGAAAATGAAAGTAATCGTAGAACAGTAAAGGTTCCTATATCCTGCTGTATGGAAAGGACAGGCACCTAGGGAAAGTAGGATAATTTTATACGTAATAAACAATACTGCATTTGAAACTAAGGAAAAACAATAGGCTACCATTAAATGTCTCAACGATGTTTCTTTAAGCGCGCTTATCGCGCACCCGTTTTACATATTATTTCGGGTTTCGGGGTTACTTCCTGTAAGACATTTCTCTTTTCATAGCTTCGTACAAACTCTTCCATTATCATTGAAACTATTAATGCCCCATGGGCGTGCCCAGTGGGGGACTGCCCCCTTTCCCCAGATATTTTCAAAGCAAAAGTTCATAACCATTGACATGTGTAAATTGACCGACTTTTTAAAGATTGTTTTGATGCAAGTTGTAAGGCACGAAAAGTGTAATTTTCGGTACCGTAATATGGAACAGGCGATGAGCTAAAGGGGAGCGAGTGGGGCAAGAGCCCCCTCCTTGTAAATAATTTTGTTAGCTTTTCTATTACTTATAACGCTAAAACGTCTAAAAATAAGTTTTTTCCAGCGCGCTTCGCGCTTACGGCTCACCCAGTCCGTGTTCTATGTCTCCCATTCTTAAAATTATTGTTCCAAATCCCCGAAAAACTATAAAAATAATCCATTCTCCTCTCCTTAGTTAAGCCCTCTGCATCATCGATACCGGCCAACTGCTGGTCATTGGAGTAAGAATATATTTAATGAAAAAAATCAAATTGTGATTATTGTGGCTTGTTAAGTGCCCACCTTATGGCATTTAAAGTTGAAGCTAAAATACATCATTTTAATACCTACAATTTCTTTAATACACCAAAGCTTCTGAGGGTTTTGTCCCCTAGACCCCCACCGGGGCTCTGACCCTTGACCTTACCCTGTGCGGGCCTCTGAACCCACCCCGTTAGGGAGAGCACTCCACGCTCCGGCAGGGCCTTCGGCGCCGTCTGGTAGTCCATCCGGGTTTGCCCCTCCACTTTAAGACATCAAATCCCGCCCCTGGTAACTGTAATATCATTTTCCCTGCGGTGCGAAGAAATATTAATGCAAAAGTAACAGGTATCAATTTAAATACAGAGGTACTTCCTCAGGAGTTAATATCATTCCAATTCATTTAGTTTACAGCCCTAACTGTTTCGGAGCGCAGTGTCAGTATCAATGTGACGATGAGGTCTTTAACCTAAACCATTTCGAAGGAACCTGCGGTGGCAATTTGTTTTGCTTGCCCGACCCATACGGATGTTCGTGTTCTCCTGGTTACCATGGGCTTGGCTGTGATGAAGGTACTTGCCATTCCCTTCTGTATAATTATTTCATGGACTCCAAAGTAGAATTGTAGTGAAAACATAGAAACACTTTATTCAAAACTAACAAAGGATAACCTTGAAAGCCTGTTATTCTTGTAATCATAATTGAACATTGTGTATTCTATTCTGTAAAGTTAGAAATGTCTACCGCAACCATTTCTGTAGGTACATAAAGCAATCATGACTTCGTCAAATTTTCTGAGGGCGGTAAGAAGCTCCATGAGATATTCAACAAATATATCTTTGTACTTTACTAGGCCACGTCATATCGCAGTTTATTACATTTTCATTTATTGTAAGTAAAAAAGTTCTCAAAATATCTTTTCTCTGAAAGTATTTGTTAATTCAGCTATTTTTGTTCCTCCCTTCCCAGAATGTACAGAGGGCAAATTTGGAGCAAATTGTCAACAAACATGCCACTGTGCGATTGGCAGCACCTGTGATAAGAAAATGGGACTTTGCACGCCCCCGAATTGTCAAGATGGCAGGACAGGGTCGAACTGCAATCGTAAATAAAATATATTCACATGGGTTGTAATATTACACTATAATCATACAAACGTAAAAACATATGTCTCTTATAGACAATACATACTTGTGGAACCGTTAGCTTTGGAAATGTGGCCATAGGTTGTTAATCTCAGTGTTGGTGATAACTGATTTAATGCAAATTATGGGTGTTTGAAAAGTGTTTGCAGGGAAAACGTAGTGCATCAAATATCATTATTTAACAAAATTTATCCTTCATTTAGCCGTCTTTTATGTTGTTACTTTTAAAACAATTTTTGTAAGTTATTGATTACTCCTGTTTTAACAGCGTTAAAACAAGAGTAAAGCAATACCTTACAAAAATTGTTTGTAACAATAAACTTGCCCTCACCTCATACTTCCGACCATTGGGAAACTCACTGGAAACTTTATGTTGTATAAAGCGTTTGACATGCTGAAAACGCTGCATTGCCACGGATGGACTCACATGCATCGGGCAATTTCAGAGAAAGCTATCGTTTTTTCAGTAACTGTGATGTTGGAAAGCTGTGTTGCATTTGATTATAGGTTAGTACGTATTGAAATGGGACAATGGAAACTGAAGTCTTGTTTCATTGAAACTGTACAAATTATTAGACATACCTCAGGTTTCTATGTACAATAATTTTTTGCCCTTGGCCCAATACTGCCGTGTATACATGTCAAATAGTTTTTAGTATATTAATACAATATTTCGTTTAAGTTTCTTTCATTAATTACTCAGAACAAACTAGCTGTAGACATGAGCCTTGTCTGAATGGAGGAACGTGCCAAGAGAATAGTTTTTCGCAAGAGCAAGATTTCTGGTGCATATGTCAAACTGGTTTTACTGGAGACAGATGTGAAGGTTTGTTACTAGTTGAATGACAATGTCTGCATGTAATGTTGTCTTTTCGTTTTGATGTAGTGACTGTACTGCTGAATTATTAGCATTTTTGCCTTCTTTATTGCAATAAATTTTACTTCAGCTAAAAGCTGATATTTAAGTTTTCACCAAAACCCTTTTCAAAGTAAATTTTGAAAGCCACCAGCGGAAAAGCAACCTGCGCCAAAATTGTAATATCTTCCCTTGTAAAAATATAAGTATTTCAGCACCTGGTTCACAATGTAACGTCCTTTTCTTATCTGTTTTCCAGTGATTAATAGAAGTAATAGTTCATTTAATCATGTTAACTGAATACGCTATGATAGGCTGTTTGTAAAGAATTCCTTCAATACAAAGCTCAATCATAAAACGTGTCACAATATGATCATATTGAAGAGTCTTATCGCTTATATAATTTATTATAACAGATAAAAAGTATCGTCAATGACAGTGCTTCCTAGAGGTGGGAATAGAGTAATAACAAACGAACTTTTTAATTATAATATCTTCAAAATATGTGAGTCTTTAGCGGGTTGGCTTATCAATAGCAACGGGCTTTTTCTTTTAGTTGCATGTGGTAGACTTTTCACCGGTGTTACGGATATCTTTCACCTCCCCTGAGCGTTACCCCCATCGTACAAACTTTGCTTATGGTATTCAGGCTGATGAAAGCAAGGTTATCAGTCTGAGCTTTTTTATGTTCTTAATTGAAGATATTCGATTACTTATAGGTATTCGACAACACTACCAACCTTATCATGAGACGGCACGCGGATGATCACGATCTAAATTGTCATAAACACTTGTGACAACAGATATTTTATAGTTCTATCCAAGCCTATAGCAAGGTGGGGGGGGGGGTGGCATCAGCCCCTGGAAAAATTATCGCCCCGCTAGGAGATCAAAAATTATAATTTCCTTAACAAAAAATAGATGAAAAACGCCATTCTTTCTAAGTAAATGACTCTCAATTCAATACATTACAGGTAGCAAAGATAGGACTAAGAGCAACAATTGGTGTCGAAAAAAAGCAAAGGCTTAGGTCTAGATTTCACACCATTTGTTGTAGCTTCATGAACTGAAATTTGCAGCAATTAGTAGCTAATTTATAGCCAGTTAAGAAAATCTTAGCACAGCTAAACAAAGTAGCCTTATAGTAAATGAACAATCCTTTTGAGATGACCTACATCTGGAAATTTGTACCCATCATTCCTTTCGTGTTTCTGCAAGTGACTGTGGATATGATATTCCTCCAGTACTGACGTGAACAGGTCACATAACAACGTACATATTTTGACATGCGATAAAATCTAATCAGTTCTTAAAAAATTATAAAATGACCAGACCACATTATTATTCAAACGAAGTGAGCTTAACTTGAACTCAATCTGAAAAGATTAAAATCCGCAATAAACCCATCAGCAAATAAACCAGTCTCCAAACTGAGAGTCGTTGGCAACTAAAAAAGTGATTGACACATTTTCGTTTTTTCAACTACATGTGGTGGTGTTTTCACCGATCCTACGGGTATCTTTCATTCCCCTCTGTACCCTGAGCAGTATCCCCACTTTTCGAACTGTAAATACGTTATCGAAGCTGAAGCTGACGGCGATTTAATCAGGCTGAACTTTTCAATGTTTTCCATTGAATATGAAGAACAATGCCAATATGATTATGTTGATGTATATGACAATACTACGGGTGATTTCATGGGACGGTGAGTTGAATATCACGACATCAATAAAAAATATCACTATTTAACTTGTAGATTCTGGCAAAGTTTCAAGCGACAAACGATGTCGATATCATATTTGCTATAATATCCAGAAGAACAATAAATGATTATACATTCACTCTGGTATGACAGGTAAGGTAAGGAATATGAAATTTATATACCATTCCTTTTTCTAGTGCAAACTATTGTTGTAAAATTGAACAATTTTAACAAATTGAAATGCCGTCAATTTAAGGAATTTTATTAAGATAATCAAAAAGACACAGTTGAATTGATTGTCCTCGTTTTTTAACTTGTGTAGAGTTCTAACTTGACATGAAATGACTATGACTAACCTTTACTTTCACTTAAGAAACACGGTTGTAACAGTGTGTTAGAAGAGACAGCATAGTTACTCAACACAACTGACATTCCACTTATTCTCAGAAAGTTATTGCATTGGCTGATATTAAATTCTACGTTTTTCCAGGTATTGTGGAAATAATATTCCCCCAGTACTGACCTCAACTGGACACATTATGACGTTGGTATTCCATTCTGACTACAGCGTTACCGATGATGGGTTCACCGCCAACTACGAAGTTCTGAAAAACTTACCAGGTAGTAATATAGATTGATTGTAGCTTATCTTGTAGTGAATAAATCGTTCCAATTGCTCTTTTTATTCCTACCTGACTCTTCTTATCTATATTCTGGTAAGTTTAACTGGCAACTTTACAATGGTGATCATTAGAGCTCCATTAGTGAGACAAGAAGGGTTTTCTTAGTTTCGTGCCAAGTAATCAAGGGACTGTCTCCTAACATATTTGATGACTGAAAGGTTAACTTTGTCCTTGCGTTAACAATCACGATTATCACTATTATCACAAACATGCGTTAATTTCTTTTTCATCCTCTAATAACTAATCAAAAAATAACTATACCACATTATTATTCAAAAGAAGTGGATTTAACTTAGGCAGAAATAAAATTAATATTCGTAATAAACCCATCACCCAATTTCAAGAAATAATAGTTATTGTTACATAAAAATTAATTGACGCATTTTTCTCTCAGATGCATGCGGTGGTGTTTTCACCGATCCCACGGGTATCTTTCATTCCCCTCTGTACCCTGAGCAGTATCCCCACTTTTCAAACTGCAAATACGTTATCGAGGCTGAAGAAGGCGAATTCATCAGGCTGAACTTTTCAATGTTTTCCATTGAATATGAAGAACAATGCCAATACGATTACGTTGAAATATATGACAACACTACGGGTGATTTCATGGGACGGTGAGTTGAATATCATGACATCAATTAAACTTGAAGATTCTAGCCATGTTTCAAGCAACCAGCGGTGCCGATGTCGCGTATGTTATGATATCCCAAAATACAATAAATGGTGACACATTCACTCTGGTATGACAAGTAGGGTAAAAAATATGCATTTTGTATACCGTACTTTTCTTCAGTGCACACTACTGTTGTAAAATTAAACAATTGCAATAGAAGGATTACAATGCCATTAATTCAATGGATTCCCCCAAAAAGTCAGAAAGATACGGTTGAAGCGATTGTCCTTCTTTCTTGCAATCTGTCAAGAGTTTTATCTTGACATGAAATGACAAAGAGTGACCTTAACTGCCACTAAAGCTACACAATTGTAACAGGCTGTTATAAAGAGGCCACATAGTTAATCGTCACGACTGACATTCCATTAATTGTCACAAAGTTATATCATTAACTAATATGTAATTCTACGTTTTTCCAGGTACTGTGGATATGAAATTCCCCCAGTAATGACCTCAGCAGGACACACTATTACGGTGGTATTTTATTCTGACCATAGCATTACCGATGATGGGTTCACCGTCAACTACGAAGTTCTGAAAACTTACCAGGTAGTAATATCGACTGATTGTAAGCTTATCTTCTATAGTAGGTGTATCGTTCCAAATACTCTTCCACTTTCAGCAACACCCTTCTTTTCCAAACCCTGAGAGGAATTACTCATAACTGTAGGCCTACAGTACTGGTTAAAAGAGCTGCATTATCGGACAAGAAGCGGTTTCCTAATTTCGCGTCAAGTAATTATGGGACTGGCTACTAACATATATAGATGACTGAAAGGTTAACTTTGTCCTTGTGTTAGCGATCACTATTATCACTCTTATCACAGCCATGCCTTAATATCTTTTCACTCCCTCAGCAACAAATTACACCACAACCAGACCACATTATGATTCGAAATAAGTGGACCTAGCTCACTCAGAAATGGTTAAAATCCGTAATGATCACATCAGTCGATTTTAAAAATGGTAGTCGTTGGTTACTAAACATTCATTGACTCATGTTGTTCTTTCAGCTACATGTGGTGGTGTTTTCATCGATTCCACGGGTGTCTTTCATTCCCCTCTATATCCCGAACAGTATCCCCACTATTCAAACTGCAATTACGTCATCGAAGCTGAAGAAGGCGAATTCATCAGGCTGAACTTTTCCATGTTTTCCATTGAATATGAAGAACAATGCCGATATGATTATGTTGAAGTATATGACAATACTACGGGTGATTTCATGGGATGGTGAGTTGAATATCATGCCATTCATAAGAAACATCATAATAAAATTGTTAATTCTATTTATGTTTCCAGCTACAACCGATGTCGATATTGTCTTTGTTATAATGTCCCAAAGAATAATAAATGATGACACATTCACTCTTAGTATAACCATGGAAGTACTAACTCCGAGGTAGTACTTCCATGGTATAACAGGTAAGGTAAGGAATATGCAATTTATTTGCCGTATTTTTCTCCAGTGCACACTATTGTTGTAAACTTGAACAATTTCAAATCACAAAGGATTGAAATGCCGTTCATCTAATGGATTTCATTAAGAAAGTCGAAAAGACACAGTTAAAGGATCGACCTTGTTTTTGAACCTGTCGAGAGTATTAACTCTAACCTGAAATGACTAAGATTGACCTTTACTGCTACTGAAGAAATACAGTTAAAACAGTGTGTTGTTAAAAAAAGACCACATAGTTAATCATCACAACTGGCATTTCACTTATTGTCACAAAGTTATATTATTAGCTTATATTTAATTCTATGTACTTCCAGGTATTGCGGATATGATATTCCCCCGGTACTGACCTCAACAGGACACATCATGACGGTGGTATTCCATTCTGACTATAGCGTTACCGGTGATGGGTTCACCGCCAACTACGAAGTTCTGGAAAACTTACCAGGTAGTAATATCGACTTATTGTAGCTTATCTTGTAGTTGGTGAATCGTTCCAACTGCTCTTTTCATTTTCAACAAGACTCTACTTTTCTATATTCCGTTAAGTTTTGCTCACAACTTTACAATGTTGGTATTCAGAGCTGCATTAGTGAGACAAAAGGTTTTTTTCCTAGTTTCGTGTCAAGTAATCAAGGGACTGGCTACAAACATATTTTGATGATTAAAAGATTATCTTCGTCTTTGCGGTAACGATCACGATCGTCTCTATTATCACAACCATCCGTTAATTTCTTTTTCATCCTCTAATAACTAATCATAAAATAACCAGACCACATTATTATAGATCAAAAGAAGTGGATTTAACTCAATCAGGAAAGGTGAAAATCTGTAATAAACCCATTAGCAAATTTTGAATGAAAGTCGTTGGTACATAAAAATTGATTGACGCATTTTTCTCCCAGATGCATGCGGTGGTGTTTTCACCGATTCCACGATTATCTTTCATTCCCCTCTATACCCTGAGCAGTATCCCCACTATTCAAACTGCAATTACGTTATCGAAGCTGAAGAAGGCGAGTTCATCAGGCTGAACTTTTCAATGTTTTCCATTGAATAAGAAGAACAATGCCGATATGATTATGTTGAAGTATATGACAATACTACGGGTGATTTCATGGGACGGTGAGTTGAATATCATGCAATCAATTAGATACATCAAAATTTAAATATAGATTTTAGTTATATTTGCAAGAGACAACCGATGTCGATATTGTGTTTGTTATAATATCCCGATGAAAAATAAATAGCAATACAGTCACTCTGGTATAACAGGTAAGGTAAGGAATCTGGTCTGCAATTTATACACTAACGCTTTCTCCAGTCCACCCTTTTGTCGAACAAATTTAAATTAAAAAGGATTGAAATGCCGTCCGTTTAATGGGTTTCATTAAGAAAGTCGGAAAGACACAGTTGAAGTCATTGTCCTCGTATTTAACATGTCGATCGGTTTTAACTTTACCTGAAATGACTGGAGTGAAATTTGCTACCAGTTAAGAAACACAGTTGCAACAGTGTATTAGAAGGAGCCCACATAGTTAATCAACGCAACTGACATTCCACTGATGTAACAAAGTTATATAATTAACTAATTAATTCTACGTTCTTCCAGGTATTGTGGATACGACATTCCCCCAGTACTGACCTCAGCAGGACACATTATGACGGTGATATTTCATTCTGACTTCAGCGTTACCGATGATGGATTCACCGACAACTACGAAGTTCTGGAAAACTTATCAGGTAGTAACATCGACTGATTGTAGCTTGTATTTTGTATTGTGTAATTCGTTCCAATTGCTCTTATCAATCTTGAAAGCTGTTTGCTTTTTACATTCTGCTGTCAGTTTCTACTCACAACTGCACAATTTGGGTCATCCCATGCGCACACGACATGATATCTTGAGATATCTTTGTACAAAATACGGTTTACAATCACACATATGTAGGCACAATCATAAACACATACATACACACGCCACGTGAGTCCATTACTGTATGAATTCTTTTTGCCTCCGGCAGGATATATCAAAGCGAAGAAAACTTTACAGCCTGCAAAGTGTACTAAAATATATTGGGTTAGTACTGAAGAAGTTTTAGAAACAGACGCATACTGCGAGCAAAATTTGATCAATTTACGTGCCGTTGAAACTCAAGTCATACTGAACATGCATTTTGTTTTATGCAATTCAGTCACTTAATGGAAACAGCCGGATCTCTCGCCGTGACTAGCTCAACCTGTGGTACAAGTATAAAAAGACAACTATGCGAGCATTGACAAAAAAATAAATGGTGTGAGCTACCTGTAGTTTAAAGGTTTGTAGACATGTAAATGTGATGCTTGCCTATTTGGTGTAAAAAGCATTAAAAATGATAAAAATAGCCGCAATTCCCATTAAAATCCATCAAATATTGACCATTTTACAAGACAATTACTGTTTTTCACCTACATCATGAATAAACATGAGCTACTTCTGCAAATTTGTGACGTACAGAGAGGGACCTGTCAGCTGGGTGTAATGTTAGCCTTTGTTAGTTTAGTCTTCATTCCAAGGACAGCTGTAATTTTGGCATGCCCCGGGGGGTTAATTTTGAAAATAGCTAATTAGATCTTTAAAAATATCCACATTAAACATCAAACAAGAAACTAGCTATTAAGTAATAAACAGATAATTTATAAAGGAATAACAACAGAAATACTGACACTTTGAAACACTCAACATCATATGTTTGCATAGCTAGTGAACAATTCCAACAAATGGTCAAACTTTGAAGAGAAATATCTCGAAAACGGTAAAAGATATTCAGATAATTCCAACTGATTTTTGATTAGGGGATCTCAATCTAGCTTTGTTGAATAGAACAACTGAATGTATTACATGCCCACAGACCTTTAAGCATGAAAGGGCTGTACTGTCAAGATAACATACATTTTACAGTATCCACCCTACGAATAAGTTTTCGAGGTCATTATTAATTGTAGGCTGTCTTTCGACAAAGAATGTTTGAAATGCATTTTTCCAGTACTTTCACGTATAATAAATGTTTCTTTGACTTCAGTTTTTGATAATTTAGCACAACCATACCATCAGTCCAGCAGCTTGAGTAGGCCATTGGACTTTAAGTAGTGATATGATACCTTTGTGCTGGGAAATATGGAAGCTCAATGGGATAAGTAATTTCGCATTCCAAGTTGTGTTTCAGATGGGCACAATGTAAAGTAGATGACCCAGGATGTATGTTCTTAATTTTTCTTAGTATCACCCCATTTTTCTCCTACCACCAGATGAAGGGGCGGTCCGTCTTGTAGGAGGGACTACTACCAGCGAAGGGCGAGTCGAAATATTCCATGACAATGAATGGGGTACAATATGTGGCGATTTATGGGACAACGACGATGCTATAGTGATTTGTCGTCAGCTTGGATTTGGAGATACAGGTATTGGACTGGATTCTACAACTTTTGGACAAGGTGTTGGCAAGATATGGTTGGATGATGTGGACTGCTCAGGATCAGAGAGTTCACTTAGTGATTGTGGAAGCCGTGGATGGGGAGTTTATGATTGTAACCACGAGTATGAGGCCGGAGTCATTTGTGAAATATCTTAGATAAGCAAAGATTTCATAAAATGGCTAGAACATTTTTGAAATATTTTGAAGTAGGTAGTCAGTTTAGCAGGTATTAATACTAAGCAGACACGTTTAAATCTTTCTTTTCTCGATTAACATATCTAGTCCTACAATTTCATTTAAATTACTTCCATTTTTTCTCTCAACGCTTTGAAAGGCAACGCTCTGAACGTGACATGTTTGAGACTCCAGCAAGCTCAACATTATAAAATGAGAATGTGAATTTTAACATTCATCACGATTATCCCCATTGGCTAGGTAATAACTGTGTTTTATTTTCCTCCAGCAAAGAAGTTAATATGGGTTGAAAAAATCATAAATTAAAAACATGAAATGCCGTTATTGTTAGTACTTTGGGGAGTTTGCTAATAGCTGGCTCTAAGTGCAATTATACTTAACCCCAGGAGAGCAGATCGGGTTTTGGTATGGGAGCAAAATTTTTCCTACAGCCGGAACCTTGCACCGTGTCCTGTACCGGACTCCTGTATAAGCAATCCATCCACACGAACGCAAGAGCACACATGCACACATAGACAAACACCCACACACGCTCACACATACACAGTCCATACGCAAAATACAAAGTTACATGATAAATCATACCATTAGCTTTCTTCCATATTTAATTATTTCCCTTTTCAGTTTGTTCTTCAGATTGACAATCATATGAAGGAATCAAGTATACTGAAAGTATAATAAAAAGGAAAACAATGTGTTTCATACTGATCAAGATTTTGTTATTCTTAACTCGTTTGTTCCTCGCCTTGTAGTTCTTGTACTTAGCATTGAGCGATCCTTACCAAAACCCAAGGCTACAATCTTGGACAAAACTCTTTCTGCCTAACATTGGAAGGGGGAGCGGGGGTTTCATGCAAACCTGAGAAATGAGATTCAAGAATATTATGGGAAAGTGTCCCAACAGTTTTGTCCAAGATTGTAGAGATCACAACCACCGCTCAACCATATCAACAGACATACATACATTTGATTTTTGATGAGGGATATAAGAACCAGTCATGTCCGGTAAAGTAATTATAGTATTTAAAGGAATAAGTGGACGTAGATAGACGCCAAGAAAGGCATGATTTCCCCATATATCTTGAAATTTATTCTCCTACCGGAAAATTTCCCAAACAGGAACAAAATTTTCTGAATTTTGGGTAATTTCGGGAAGAGTGGAAACACTGCCGGAGTTTTGGAGTCCCTAATTTCATTAGAAAATATACAAATGCTTATCTGAAGTGTTGAAAAAATAACATGGGATGATGGGATATGGGGGTATGAGTTATAGCGAAAGGGTTAGATGGGAGATTCACATTAATACTTTAAAAGGCTCAAAATAACTCAAATTTTCTCAAAACCTTAACGGCATTTCTACACCACAAAATTATATTTTCTTTTACTCTGCCTGTTTGTTTAACTCTGTCTGAATTATTGGGGCAAAACAATTAGTTTGTCTCCAATATTTTCTTTGGAGGGGCAATTGTGCCCCAGGATCGACGCCCCTGACTTAACCGTCCCAAAATTCTCAGTAACACATAACATCACTAACAAAGGTCTAAATGTTTTCGGGACAGAAGCCCGCGTATTCCTCCGGGCTACCTCCCCCAGCTTTTGTAGTGTTTTTCCTTCGAAACACCACCTAGCCCTTCTAATAGGTACTCAAGTAAAGATTTATGGTTATACCTTTGTTTCTAATCGCTTACTTATGATACAACAGACTCTATAGACCGTCAGCCCGGACGAGTTAATCACATGAAAAGAGACAAAAGGTTTGATGATCTGATGATGTTAGGGGGTGTATAAAATTGAAGAATCTGTGTTAGGCCCAAAATAAAGGGCCCCAAAATGCTAAAAATCACATGGGGAGAGACAAGGATGAAAACTACATAGAATGATAATGGATGCACGGTAGAATGCTGAAACACCGATGACAGCAACTTTCTCCTGTACAGGGCCCTAAACAGCAGCCCCAATGGGCCCACCATAATTGTAAAAATCATATGAAGAGAGACAAGGAATTTTCTTTTTGTAATCGAACAGTTACACTTTGCGATTGACAAAAATGTCAATGACAGCAACTTTCTCCTGTTTAGGGCCCAAGACAGCAGCCCCAAAGGGCTCAGGGCCCTCATAAGTTTTATTCATATGAAGAGAGACAAGGATGAAACCAACCTCAAATAAATCTGCCCAATTAGTAAAACACTGAAACATTAAAGACAGCAACTTTCTTCTGTACAGGGCCCTAGACAGCAGCCACAAAGGGCCCAGGGCCCTCATATGGTTTATTCATATGAAGGGAGACAAGGATGTTTGAATCTGCCCACTTAGTAAAACCCTGAAATATTAATGACAGCAACTTCCTCCTGTACAGGGCCTTAGACAGCAGCCCCAAAGGGCCCAGGGCCCTGATATGGTTTATTCATATGAAGAGAGACAAGGATGAAACAAGCCTCAATAATGCGCTGATTGACAGGTAACCTGTGTAATCTAGCCAAGTAAGTGGTAATGTGTGGCCCTATTTTGGATACGTTGGAGTTTATGTAACTGGGCCTTTGTTATTCCAAGAAGTAGTGAGTTGCCATAATCAAGGCGTGAAGTAATCAATGCCCTGACGATATGTTTACACGAATCCTCATCCATGTACTTCCTTATGCGGGCAATATTTCTAAGATGGTGATTTAGAGTTCGGCAAAGGGCCTAGACATAGTAAAGCAGCTGTCAAACATAACACCAAAATTTCTAACTGAACTAACAGAATGCATGTAAGTGTTGCCAACTGTCAAAGTAAAGAAGGTTGCACTTTGAGATTATGGGGACAACCAATCAAAAGAAATTCAGTTTTATCCATATTCAATTTCAATTTGTTACCCGTCATCAGGTTATTAATATCTAAAAATGCAGTTTTCAAGTTTTTCGAGAGCGACTATGCGATCGTTTGGCCTTCGAGGGAAAAAGTATACATAAATTTGTGAATCATCAGCGTATATATGTGAAAAGACAAATTGTGTTTTCGGGTTATATCACCAATAGGTAGAATGTGGGGTGTAAAAACGAGAAGGCTTATGATTGACCCCTGAGGTAGGCCTACACTACATCTAAGTGGAATGAAGTTTGAAAATTTACCATCAATAGTGACACGACTAAATCTATTAAGCTAAACCAATTAAGATCAGGACCAGAAACACCCAGAGCTGATTGGAGTCTGCGAATGAGAGTGTCATGGTCAATGGTATCGAACGCTGCTGTGAGTTCAATCAGAAAAACATAACTAACAACACCACTCTACTTATCACATCGCTGACCGTTTACCGCACATAATTTGGATGACATTCAAGTGGTTTTAAGGGCTTATCACCTGCAGTACGGCGTACATGATGCATACAATGATGGCAGCTCGTGGTGAGCTTACCAGCGCTACATGTGCTGCAGCCAAACTGTTTCACAATGTTTCCTTTCAACAATTGTGATCTTGGTCACGCATAGCCTGCGTAGCGCCTCTGAGGCCGCCGCCCCTTGAGCTTTTTTACGTAGCGACGGGGGTGAATGAAAAAAATTAATTCGTCCTCTCCGCGGGGTAGGTCACACAACCACACATGGAATGGCACTTAACACAACGCAGTTGTGTAACTCGGGAACACGTCAAACAATTTTTTACATGACGTACTGTAAACTTACTTAGTCCCTTCAAGTGGGAAAATTTATTGTCGGGACTGTTCGTGTAATGTTACTTCACCCTCACTGCTCGCTTTTTGAGCACCCCATACTGTGGCCCCGAGGACTCTTATGGGTAGCTGCATTTTAAATCCACACTGCGAAAATTACTTTCCTCGTGGTGATCCGTGGTCACTATGTAGCTGAACGTGTTTTGTATTTCTTTCATAGTCGTCTGTTTTCATAGGCCTATGAATTCATCACAAAAAGCGCCTAAAGCCCTTCAGGAATGCTATCTGAAAAACGGAGGAAGTTGTTGTTATTAATATTTCTGTCTTTTCAATAATGGAGTAGTTGTTCGAGGTTAGCTTAATTTTTCTTCGTTCATCCGAGGAGAACCCCGTGGTACGGTTTCCTCAGCTTATCAAACAGCTTAACACGAAATAAGCCGTACAGTCGGCTACGCAGGTAACCGCGGACTCTGCTCATCTCCTTTTGGGGCTTCACAAACATAACGGAAGAGAATATGCCGTACAGCCTGCAAGGTAGGCAATAACAGTTGATAATGGAAGGGCAGTTCTTTGTACCTTCGAATATAGTATTGATAGGGTTTTACCGATATTTGCTTGTAATTATTCGTTCAGGGTGCAATTTATTCAACCGAACCAAGAATTACGAAAGATACACGTTTTAATAAACCCAGGGTTCTCGATTGCCTCCTGAAAAATCACTATCCAAAGATCAACCCTTCCGTCTTGTTAAGAAATCAGCTTGAATGTGATGTCATTGAAGGGCAGTTAATGGCTGTTGTCAAGTAGTGTTTTTGCATATGGGTGTACATTTCAGCGAGATTGCACTACACTGAGACGCTGCTCCAGAGGAAGCTTTTCCGGCTATAGCGCACTTTTTTCGACTGCACGTTTAAGACGGTCACAAAGCTCCTCAGCATGTAGTGCTTCTTTTAATTGCCAGATGCCAGAAATATCATTCAAGTCATAGGCTGACTGGCCGTTGTGGCGATGTGGCGATCGCCGCATGGGCCGCTCTGTTCATGGCTGCCTTGGGCCGGATACTAAGAGAACGGAAAGAAAGAAAAACGAGAGAAGGGAGGAGGGAGAGAAAGAGAGGGAAAAAATTAAGGAAGGAAAGTGAAAAGACAGAGAGAGAGAGTCAGAAAGATGGAGAGAGTGTGGAACACGGGGTCGTAGTGCAGTAGGCGCGGGAACTGATTGGGCTCTGAAGGCCAATAACTCCCTATAATAATCCCCTGCCTCACCGGTGGCTCCTGTAAAACGTTTGGGCCAATCATCGGAAATGATCATAGAAACAACGAGATTGGCACTAAACAATGTTCCGGTTTGAGAGTCAGCGCCGTGGGGTTAGAAATGCTGGATAACCTCCACACTAGCTAGCCGGTTGGGGCATTTAAAGGTTTCTCGACATCAGGTTCAACATCTCAAAGGGCTAAGACGGCTTAGGGAAAGTAAGTGAATAGTAATTTTAAAAACATCGTGCCTCCCCATCCATCTTCCTCGTGTGGGGTCACACATTTTAATATTTTATTTTAAATCCCAGGCAATCAAAATTTCAGAATTCTCCCAAGAGAGGACCCCGACGGAACACTGAAACGACGTTAGGAGTTTCTAACTTCGGCCTTACAGTGGTCATAGACCAAATGGTAAAGAAGACAAGTAAGCCGAGACGACTTCTTCTTGTGTGATTAGGTAGTCAATATGAATACTATTTCAGTGGCGAAGGCACGAGGGCGCAGGGCGCACGTCCCCTTCGAGTTCTTAAAATTTCAGAACATTTTCCTCAAATGAGCCCTAAATGCGTTTAAGCTATGTATTTCTGTTGGGGGTGGGGTGGTGTGAGGTGTGCGTGTTTCGACTGAGTGATGGATTTTTAACCAATTTCTATCACAAGTTGTTCTGAAACTTTCGAAATTTCATAAATCTTTCGCAAACCATCACAATTTTTGCGCGCTTCGCGCGTTCCCCAAAACGCCTCATGACGTATTCGCACTATTCATTGATGAGGGCTTTTAGGCCGACTGTCCTTAGGAGTGATTACAAAGGACCAGAGCATTGCAAGAAAGAGTAACATGGAAATTCAAGATAAAACATATTTCATGAAGATCTAAAGTTTTTACCAATAAATCAGGAAAACGACTAGCTGTCTAATTGGCAGACAAAATTTATTAGGGAACTGAGAGTTTCTCCGTGCATTTTCAGCAAGGGATTTTTGTCATGGAAAAGATTTCTAATGCTAAATTTCGGCGCGCTTTGGGCGCATTCGTCATGATTTGCATTCCACATCTTATGACCATATGGTTGTAATATTCGGACCAATACCCTCTTCCGAAAAAACAGAAGTAGATCTATATCTCCAACCTTTGTACAGTAAGGGCAACGCATAAATGGAGGACCCCAGAGTACTCTTATATCACTAGTAGCCTATTCAGTAACATTTGTAGCGTGATGTGAAAGATTGGAAGTATGTATTTGTCGTTATACATTTTTACAGCACGGGTGGCATGCTACGGGCACAAGATCACTGATCAATATGTTTCTAGGGATGTAATTACTGTAGTTTACGCACGTACCAAGGGTAGTAACATTTTGCATCTAAGTCACGTGAGACAAACAAAAGTTTCTCAAAGGGAGGAGTTGTCACCCATCACTTAGATAACATGCCCTTATTTTACTACCAAAAATAAAGATTCATTGAAATATGGGTATCTTTCGACATTTGATCAATTCGAAAATCTGCCAAAAATAGCACCATTTTACATCTAAACCACCTTAAACGAACAAAAATTCACTTCCTCTTAGACCCCTCTCGTAGGACGAAAGAGTGATCAGCAGCGGGTGCAACCCATGGGAGGTATGCATATGCTCAATTTACACTGGCTGCGGGGGGATTTCAGCTGGACATTAAAACATAATTTATTGTTCCCCCAATCACCAGCTCCTGGCGGCCCCACTGCACTATTTCATTCATTACAATATCCTATAGGCTAGCGCCGTCAGTGAGTGAATTGACCCCTAAAATGGCCAATTCTAGCTGAACGATCACTACATAACCTTTTCCCTCAAATTGCTGAACATCACATATGCACAATTGTCTAATGATGATACTGACCACATGTTATGATCATGAACTTGTATTCGAAGAAACATTTTGCCCTCTTGATTCCAAAATAACCCCTAGTTGACCTTTCATTTTATTACCTAAGTAATCTTGCCCCCTTTAATGAATGAAATGAGGTATGTTGAAAATGGGCTTAGGAAGTGCCATTTCCTGGAATCTGGCAAGCATTTTTATCCAAAATTTCCTAATTCTAAGCGCCAACCGATAGTGGGACTCCGCTTAGATAGTTTCAAAGGGCCGCTCACTGCAATTTGCCGCTGCCGCGTAAAACTCCCAGTCCGGCCCTGATTCAAGTGCATAAATTTTAAGTTTTTTTTTCTCTAGACCATCTCCCGCCCCCTTCTTGGAGCTTAGAACAATTGGCGCCCGTATAGGTGCTAAATTTCCCCTTATGAGGAGTTAGCCCCCCTCCCCCTTCGTGAGGGAAATTATGGATCAGTTTTCAACATTGGTGGTCTAGGTCTTCCCTCGTATGCAAAGAGAAAAGTATGAGGGCCTTTGAGGTTGCTGTTCGGCAACAAGAACAGGAGAAAGAAAGCTGTCGTCATTATAATTTCATTCGGGGATCTTCTTCACTAAGGTCGTCATCGACGCTGGTTGTCTCTTTCCATTTGAACAAACCGTAATAAGGGCTTTGCGTCCTTTGGGGCTGCTGGCTCGAATTACGTACGGGAAAAAGTTGCTGAGCCTGTCATTAATGTTGCAGTGTTTACTATGTGGGAAGAGTCATTTGAGGTTGGTTTCATTCTTGTCTCTCTTCATATGAATAAACCATATGACGGCCCTGGGCCCTTTGGGGCTGCTGTCTAGGGCCCTGCACAGGAGAAAGTTGCTGTCAATAATATTTCAGTGTTTCACTAAGTGGGCAGATTCATTTAAGGTTGGTTTCATCCTTGTCTCTCTTCATATGAATAAACCATATGAGGGCCCTGGGCCCTTTGGGGCTGCTGTCTAGGGCCCTGTACAGGAGAAAGTTGCTGTCTTTAATGTTTCAGTGTTTTACTAAGTGGGCAGATTCATTTGAGGTTGGTTTCATCCTTGTCTCTCTTCATATGAATAAACCATATGAGGGCCCTGGGCCTTTGGGGCTGCTGTTTTAGGCCCTGTACAGGAGAAAGTTGCTGTCATTGATATTTTTGTCAATACCAAAGTGTAACTGTTCGATTACAAAAAGAAAATTCCTTGTCTCTCTTCATATGATTTTTACAATTATGGTGGGCCCATTGGGGCTGCTGTTTAGGGCCCTGTACAGGAGAAAGTTGCTGTCATCGGTGTTTCAGCATTCTACCGATTTTTAGCATTTTGGGGCCCTTTATTTTGGTTCCCACACGCCAGTCGTACAGGATGGACCCCGGCAGCAACACAGATTCTTCAATTTATACACCCCCTAACATCATTTGTCTCTTTTCATGTGATTAACTCGTCCGGGCTGACGGTCTATTACACATACAAACAAAAATATATGAACAACTTGATATCCATGCCTTTGCTCGGAAAGTTTCCTATTTTCAAAGAAATGAAAATCACAAGGAAAGAAACTGCCACATTTTGAAAGTTGATTCTGGTAGTATAACTTTCCTAAGCTTTCATTACAAATAATGATGTAGGCATGATGAATGGGCTTTAGACAGGGTTCTGTACCTGCCCAAAAGGTTTGTGGGATGTTTCCTGTAAGACATATGTTAAAAAGTCATTTGCACAAAATTTAACATTTGAAAATGAACTTTAAACTTTTCTTCTGGTAGTAAAGGTGGCGTTAGGGTTTTTCCTAGGATACCTTCCCAGCAAGTTTGAAGACAGTCGGCCAAACCGTTCAGAAGGTTTTTTAGTTATGGACTTCCGGTTACCCTGTGGGACTCCACCTTGAGTTTAACCCTGAACGTAGTGACTTGAAAACATTAACTGTTACCGTAGCAAAGGTTGCTATTTCAGCTGGCATTGCCATATAAAGCTCAACCACAATATCTAATCCTCCTAACGGAGCGATGAGATAATAACCTAATGATGGACATGTGTGAAGGATACTGTATCTATAATATGACAAAAAATAACCTACAACTAACATTTTTGTTGATGGTGTAGTGGCAAGTGCTCGGTTTCCCATTCTGACGGCCCGCTTCATCAGAAGTAAATTTTACCGGATTTCAGTGCACTTTTAATTCAAACTAGCCTTTAGGATAGAAATATCTTGTTCGAAAAATGGATGTGTCTAGCCAAAGCCTCTATGCCCTGTGTCTAGCCAAATCCTCTATGCCCTGTGGTCATAAAATTTTCCGTCATTTCTGTATCCCCTTTCCCCACCAGAAAAGATTTTTTCTGACAGTAACAAAAGAAAGTCGCATTTTTTCCCGACGGACTGAAAAATTTTCACGACAGGCTGCACAACAGCTCCTTATAATATAATTTCGTACTGCTCTTCTTTCATTGTGGGGGCCTGACTTATTGAAAATTTGTTGGTACATTTGTCTTTCATCTCTTCATTTTTTCGATCTTAAGGTGTACCTTTAGTCTAAAATTACAAGAATATATATTTTAGAGGTTGAAAAATCAATACCATTCATCAAGCTCCCATTTTCATGGATTATTCCATTGCTAAAATATAAAATGTTGAAATATTAATATGAAACAGACGATTGCGCAATAATTTGTGACGTCCTTCTTGCACAACTTACATTAACTACTTTTGTTTCCTTCTCAAATGAAAATGTTTATATGACCTTGAAAGGTTAACTGTTTCTTGCATAATATGTTGTATTGAGAGGGCTTGTATTTTAAAGTTACTCCAACAGTGAGAAAGTGTTCTCATTTTGTCACAAATGCAATGGCTTTAGAAAAAAAAAGAACAAAGAAAAACAAAGTCAGTAATCCTGGTAATTTGAAAAATGCAAGAATGACATCACATATTATTG
>WURT03222963.1:2258-26710 GCA_009936505.3 Holothuria glaberrima | reverse complement strand
AAGATATATTTTGGTTTAAAATGCATCCTCCTAAACAAATACTCCAAATAATTTTAAAACATTAGGCTATTCCTACTTTCAGGCTACTATATGTTAGCTGAGTGGGGGGATCTGAGGGCCGGGACAGAGGCTCTGACTGGGGGCACATTCCCCCAATGCCCTCCTTTGTGCCGCCACTGAGAGTAAGCGGAAGGTCACCATTAAATGGCATGTACTTTACGAAGAACTTTTCAGAAAAATGACTGTCTAGATTGCCAGAAGTCGCACTTTACATGGCTTATAAGTAATTTATCGCCTTATTTTCCTCATCCTTATCTTCCTGTGTGTAGTAGTTCAGTACTTTCTTCTAGCCTGTCTACATAAATTGGGCAATTTTCAACATTTGAAAACAAAATTTCCCAAAAAAGGGACCATACTGGGGGGCCAGATGAGCTGACTGGGGGCTGTGCATGGGACTGGGGGCCATGGCCCCCAGTATGTATGTTAAAAAGGCCCTGAAGTGTTATCACTTGTACATAAGAGCAGTTTGGATATACTCTTTCAATCTCCATTGTAATTATAGACGCTTGCTCATACTATTCCGAAGTTTTAACATTAAAGTTTTCTTATAGTAATAAACTTTCGGTCAAATATTAGACGCCGATGAATTTTTCTCATTATTTTACATGATCCACGGGTCAGGCAAACTCACCGACATGGGAATATGCCAGCATTAGTAGCTTTAGCTGTTCTGTTTTTCAATCTTCCGAAGATCCTGTACTGCCACAAACTCGAAAGTTAGTGTTTTTACTTCAATCGAATATTTTCTGTTTTTAAAGTCTTTGAATGCACTCTCTACATTGAAAGAGACGGGGAAGAATTGCTTTGATTTGATATAAACTTCATCATGGTTTTAGTGACAAGTATAAAGATATCCGGCTTCATTTGTTTAAGTTGGAGTAATTACGTAAAGCGGCAAATAGGTACATTATCATCAGTTCCCTCCTAAGTCGAACTATTTGTGATGTAGCCCTTATTCAGCAATCACACTTACGTTTCTTTCCTGCTTGGTTGAATTCCAAGGTTAAACAGGCACAGTTATGTAAAGTCAGAGGATGTATGTTTTGTTTGGCAGAGCAAGAAGCTTGTGGTGAGCATGGCATCTGCTTCTGTGTTGAAACTGAAGATGGGTTTTTTGTTGACTGTGCTGATCGTGGACTCAAGGAAGTTCCTTTTAACATTCCAAGAGATGTTACACGCATGTAAGTTACAAGCTATCAAGTCTATAGGAGCCAAAGACAGAGCTGTATCAGTCCTGCTTAACTCACAGATGAGTAAACATAGTATAAGAAGTGAAAACTCGGAGAAAAAGATTTAACTTCAAACAACAAAGTGTGTGCACCATATGTTGGTCTGATTGTAAATTTTTTGAAATACAGCAGAATGTAACAAATTTACATTTCTCCCTTGACAGACTGTAAGCTACCAGTCCTGTCACAACAGCGGGCCTTCCAAAACTGTAGAAACCTATATGGCAAATAATTCTGAAACATTTGCTTTGATAAATAAAACTCCTTCATGTAAAAATCTATTATTTGAATTCAATAAATCTACTTATGCTTCCTACATTTCTGCACGACTTCGTATAACATATTGAATAAACGCCACAGCTAAATACCTTGCAAAGTGTTATAGTGTTCATTACGACACGAGGGAAGTTAGGGACTACAAGTTGCAACTGTTATGTATGTATGTAAAAAAATTTGACCAGTATGCTTACATGACAAGGCCTTTAGGAGAGAGAGCACAATTTATGCTTTCACTACGCCCTAAAAATGTAAAATAGGTTGGGTTTTACATAACGTCCTTAGTAAATTATAGTTTTATTTCTGCACAACCACTTAAAATGCCTAAAAATAACTCAATATAGTTATTATTAACTGTGATATATTTAAGGTTTTAATTATGAACAATGATTACATTCATTTGCACTTACTGGACTTTTTCAGTGCTTCAATAAATATACGGCAAAAGCTTAGTAATTTTTCTAAAAGTCGTTGACAGCACAATCTCTTTTAACTTCAAAGTCAACTCGCCTTTCTTAACTGAAAACCAATCTTTTGGGGTGCTTTGGGTCCTAATTTGTACCAGAAAAATATCCAAACCCCCTGATACAGAATAACATATTATTGTGTTGTATCATACAACTTACCCAGAAAAATTAAAAAGCTATAGTATCCCTGAGTCATTAAAGTTTTTTTTTTATTAAACCATCCTTACAGTGGGTTTGGTTTTCTTAACAATATCCCTGAATGTAGCATTAAAATTATAACCTAAATAGAAGGGTACGTGGTGTAAAATTCTTAATATCGGCCTTTGTAAGCACAAAATACGTCATCGATAGATCCTGCATGACAATTGGATACTGTGGTATTCGGAAATGAAAACGCACACAATTAAGTAGATGACTGCTACGACCAACAATGTTCACAACTGAGACTGTTATTGAGAATAAGCACGGGATCTAATTGCTTTATTTGAGCTAAAGAAACGTCCTCATTTTAATTCATAACTTACACTTAGCATCCTGGGTGGAAATGTATCCTATGGTTACTATTTTCTTTATATGCAAAACCGTATATCATATTTGTGATACTTTCTCATTTCACTATTTCTTGAGTTTTGTTTTCCAAGTTGATGTTAATTACCATCGGCTTACAAGGCATATGTAATCAGCATATGAAATACTTCTCCGTCCCAGACAACTAGAAAGTAACAAGATCAAAACCATTCGACAAGATGCTTTTCACAAACTGACGAATCTGTCTTTTCTGTAAGAAATATATTCTTCATATCAATTTTCGTCTTTTCTTTAAAAAAAATCAAACTTTAAGTTCAAGTTTTACAATTAGATATAGGCAGTGCACGTAATACGTGTTTGCATAAATGTTACTTAAGCTGTAGACTCGAGTTGCATGTGAAACTACACACTGTTTGGTCTTCACAATTAACATGCCTCAACATATTTTTACCCAACAAATGTGTTAGAATTTGTGCAAGTTTGCTGGAGACAATTTTGTTGTATGCAGCCACATTTCAGAATACTCTTTGAAAGTGTGTTTATATATACTAACTAAAATTTCCTTCCAAGGAGTCTGATCAACAATGAACTTCAAAACCCGCCTAGAGATATTTTCATCGACAATGAACAATTGATTGAACTGTAAGTACTTTTTGGATGCACATATGCCTTATTTTAGGCATTTACCGTTAAGAGGTCATCATGTAACCTGACAAACAAGATAGACTCAGTTGAAATAAAGTTAGCTGAACGTATTTCTTTAATTGGCACATTTGATTTATTCGTCCAGTGTATAGGAGTATCATTAATTCAGCAGAGAACAGCAAATAATTTGGTATTGTTTCACATAAAATAAACAGAAACATACTCAGTCTGGAGAGTCCCAAAATTTGTAAAGCCATCCCCTTCCGCGATAACGTATCATGTGGGTCCGAAATTTCTACGAACAAAGAATTTCCTCAGTTTTGCATCTTGTTTAACCTTTTACGCCTCTTCAAATCTGACAAATCCATGCATTGTAGTTAACATTACGTAAAATACGAATTATTGAGGTACAAAAGCTAGCAATAAAATGCCTCCTACCTCGAACTTGTGTCAGAAGCCGTATGAATCGAGGTAAATGAATTATCAGATCAGAGTCTCCATGTTATGATTCGTCCTGTTAAAGAAAGGTAGTTAGATCATGATCTCATTAATGACAATTGGACTTGGATGACCTTAATTGACACAACAAGACCAATTCCTTCCTCCGTACCGACTTCAAGTTTTTGGTATAATGTGACCTGTTTTGTCCACCCACACCAGTTAAAGGGTTCAAATTTCGGTCAAATGCATATTCCTTTTCATTTAATGAATAGGGAGCACTTGGACTTTCTTGGGTGAATAAAACCGTAACTATTCAATAATTACGTTTGCACCTTTTCTTGCTTCATTTATGTTACTCTCTCCTCCTTACCGCTACCAGGTGGCTGTCTGAGAATTCCATTTGGACTCTTCAGCCTGGAACATTCCGAGGTCTTTCGGGTTTAGAATTTTTGTAAGAAAGTGTGTTCTTCTTTACGACTTCATTGTGCATTTTGAGCTCAAGGGCACAGGAAGCAAACTTTTTTTCCGTAATTTCTATGGTTTTCAACCCTACACATAACTGACTCTTTAGGAGTTGCTTTCCTTGTAACGAAATTTATATTTTAGCATTTAATGTAGGGTAATGGCGTATAAAACAGAAGTTAAAGTCAGAAAAGTTGTTGTTGTAGATCAGAGTTGTTACTTCATATAAACGTTTTGTTCTTTTTAGCTCATTTCCCTACATGTGGCCTAATGTATAAATAGAAGATATATTTTAGTTTACCTAACATCAAAAATGTGAAGTAACTGAGTGTCTTAGTGTCGGAAAGCAGGAGTGTGGGAGTGCCCGTGAGTGCGTGTGTTTTTGAGTACTAGTGTGGGTGTGTGTGGGAACCAAAAAGTATGTTGCGTGTTCCTCCTAAGCAGTAATGCCGATGCTGGTATTTCAACATCTCGGGTAGGTGCTTGACCGTTTACACTTGTAAATGTGTAATTACTGACATCAAAATTCTAATTTAAAGACCCAAAGTCAACGGCCAAAATAGTTAAACACTGATTTTTACCATTATTTGCCTTTCAGCATGTCTAAAAATTATTGAAAATCTCGTGATATGTTGAGAAAAATGAGGCAAATTTACAAATAGTGCTTTCTGGTTTCTTGGAGCGGAGGTATAAGACCAAAATGTAGGGGAAAGGTCAAAATATGACTAAGGTTTGCGAAAATGTGTGTTGTCCTTTTCCAAGCTTCATCAATTTCAAACTGGGTGCGTAGGTACCTTAACAAAGAAATATGTGAATGTGTAACGGATGATGGCGGAGTTCAGAAATAAGAGTTCAAAGGTAAGGTTAGCCAAAAACTGGCTTTCAGCCATTATATGCTTATCTGTATGTTAGCAAAAGTCATTAAGTATTACGATATATTAAGAACAGTAAGGCAATTTTTTGAATAAAGGTGTCTTTTGTTGCAAAGTGTGGAGGCCAAAGGTCAAGATATATGTCTAGGGTAGTGGCGGAGCAAGGGAATTAGGTCAGAGGGGGAGAGAATGGCCTTTAGCGGCGATTTGAAGTGGGCAGATAGCCTATGCCTCCATACGGTAAAAACCTAAAAAGGGCACCGACAGGCGATTTGAGTCCGGGCTTGCTACCGCCCCTAATAAATGGACGCTCCGCCACTGGTCTAAGGTACATAGTTACTTGACCACGAAAATCTGTGCATGGGTTATTATTTGAAATCAGTTGTCTATGGCTGAATTAACTAGAAATTTGTTTTTGCCATTAATTCGTCGATCAGTATGTTCGAACCAGAACGTCTGTTCTATGATTCCATGCCTGAAGAAAATATTACAGGTCAAGTTGTTTCAGTCTGGGTACTGTCTGGCGGTGTTCCGTGCGTTGCCAGGCAGTGTCGAGCGGTACCCGGGGGGCTGGGTAGTATCGGGCTGTGTCAAGCGGTGCTGGGCGTCGGCAGGATGGAAGCCCTGAAACGTGCAATCAAAGGTGCATAATATATACAGTGCTGAAAGATTATATGACGTTTGACCTCTGGTAACTTCACATAAACTTCGACCCCCACCAACACTGTAAGATCCGTTAACTTAATATGGGGTGCATGCGAAATATGAGACTCCTGAAAGTTATCCCTCTTTGGAAATCATGATTACCTGGTTTTCTCAGTTTGACTGCTAGTGAATCCACAGGACCATTAACCTCTACCAAATCATGTCACTTCTAAAACTCATTGTCTGGCGTCTACAATGCTAAGTGAGAGACCCTTCAAAGTTTCCCTTTCCCAAATATCATGCTTATGAGTTTTTTTACAGTTTGACTTGCGATGACCTCAAATGACCTTAGCCACCAAAATTTATGGGGATCTTTACTTTAATGTGAACTTGCCTGCTGCCTAGGCAATCCCTCAATGTAACACTCTTCTTAACACAGTGTGTTTATGAGTTTTTCACCATTTGATTTTCAGTGACCTCAAATGACCTCTGTTCTCCAAAGAAAACAAAATGCTCCCGGAACTTATTGTGGAACATCCACATGCCAATGGTGAGATCCATCAAGGTTCAAATCACGAAATATTGTGTTTGCGTAATTTTCCCTTCTGACCTCTGGTCACCAGATATTTCAATATAGGAACTATAGATTCAGTGTGTACATTTGTCACGTTAGGAAAGCGAACCGTATTGCCGTACCGTTTTTGGTAGAAGTCAGTGTTCCCCCTTTAAAATGCCTTGTAAGCACGAAATCTCAAAAGAATAATAGTGGGAATAAGGACGGCATTTTTTGATGGTCAGAGATCATGTAAGGTAGTTCAAACGTTGAAAACGTAGTAAATAAGATAAATCATAAACTATAAAGTTTCTATATTCAGTTGACACGATATTTCGAATGGTGAAACTTTTAGAAATCTCTCACAAAACATGCAGATTAAATTCGAGAAGTTTTGTCATTTTGTTGGACGACTAAAGGTCAAATTGCAAAAAGGTCATTAACATGATAATTCAAGATTAATCACGTATTTGTTGCATGTTAATGTTCCACATAAAACTTAAAATCTTTCAGTGTTTGGTGAAAGTCAAAGGTCAACAGAGATCAATGAATAAAACATTTTATGTATAGTATATCTCATGTACTATTAGTTTAAAACATTTTTAGTACAGTACTCTCTTGTACTGTAAGTACTATATGCCAAACCCTTTCTCTTGCCTACACCAGGCACCGTCCGGCCCATCGGCTTTGCCCACATTGAAAAAACTTGAGAAGTACTTTTTCCTTTTGGCAAGAATTTATAGAACGAAAGATCTGGTTAGTGACTATATATATATATATGTATATATAAATATATATGAACGTGAAACATAAAACAATTTTAAGGAATATCTGTGAATAGAATAGATATGGCTACAGAAAAGGGGAAGTAACACTCATTTACAATATCTCTTAATTTTAGGAACATCAGCTTTAATGCCATTGAATCACTTCAAAGCGATATCTTCATGGGACTTGGCGAGCTAGACACACTGTAAGGTTTAAACTCGATAATGATCTCTAAGATGAGTTTTTTTTTTGCCCCTATCTAATTGATATGGTGCAACTCACCACAAATTGCACTGTAAGATGTCGTTTTGATATAAGTTACTTAATTGCACATCTTTAAAATTTGTTCAGAGATATCTGAATGAACAAACTCTAATAGTATTTTACCTTCAACACTTGCAAAACGCCTTGCACTGTACTTTTGATGGAGTCTGGACTGTATACACATGTTACTGTTGTGCTACAAAGTGACTTTCACAACAAATACTCATTTGGTGTGTGCTCATAAACTTTAAGCGTTTAACGACTAATGTTTACACATTTAGTAAACTATACGTTGCCATACAAAATCACTACAGTATTTTACGCTCTCAAGTTATCGAATTCTGTTCTTTTCGTCCTTCTCTATTTGGAATCTTTAAGGGTGTTCAGTAACAATAAGCTACGCAAGATACCACAGGACCTTTTTACTTCAACGCCAAAACTGCGACAATTGTGAGTTAATATGTTTTTATTTCTTTCAGCTAATCAAATCAAATACTATCATATCACTTCGAATTTATCACATTTTGTAGGCAAAGTATTCAATATCCAAGAAAAGATAAAGATATTTCTTCAGTCTTTGGGGTCAGCATCTATGTCAAACTGACGTCATCTGCACTTCCCTTTTTAAATCGGCCTTGTGTCTAATCGAGATTGTTAAAGACGTCCAACAAAACATTGGTTGGACTAATATCCGACTTTTTAGTGTCCAAATCGACTTCACCAAAAGGAACACAATATTCAGATGTCCACCTACCGTTTACAAATTTGGGTGATTCTTAAAAAGACCTCAGTCAGAATTTAGGCGATTTCTAAATATTGCTCGAATTGCACGAATGTCCCCTACGTCAGTCCGACGACAAAATGTCTACTGCGATCGTGTGAGCTAATCTTTTCTGCCGACTCGTCTGCTTAAATTCACTTCTTCGTTAGTACAGTATGTATAACCACCTTGATGCTTTTGGTTTCTCTTCCAGGAACTACCATGAAATGGTGGTCCAAGAAATCCACCATTGATAATTTTAACAAATATGACAGTTTGTTTAACGTAGTTCATTCAAAAGGCTGGATTATGCACAAAAACTAAGGAACGGAAGTTAACAGATACATGTGGGATTCATCAAGTAATTTTTTTCTTATTTTTTGATGATTAGATCATTTTCGTACAACAGGCTGGAAGAACTACCTGAAGATGTCTTCTCTGCTGCACGTGGACTTGAAAAGTTGTAAGAGATCCTAGGAGTGAAAATACCGTTTAGTCTTAAATTTAAATAGTTTGTGCGAAAGACGATTGTTTATAAGTCTACATGAATACAATTCAACTTAGGTCTAAATTAGTTGGTAATGTTTCAAGAACCATGCCAAAGACATAATTTACAAGACGCTCTTTTTATTACTGTTTACTCGAGTCAGTATTTTACTTTAAAAGTCAAATCACCATAATATATTGCTTCTTTTTTTATTGGTGGCAACATACTGTTTACAACGAACGTACGTCAACATATATTTCGTCACGATAGACTACAGTATAAGTGCTGCACATTAACAAACTGACGCCCGTCCAGATCAACAGGTCAAGCGTGGATTACTTTCCTTAATCTTTAAAAGTTAGATTCTAACACTAATTTAAAATAAAAAGACCATAAGCTTTCATCACCTGTGCTCAGAATTGAATGCATCTATGCATGAACTAAAGATCGACAAAAGGTGCCTTCCCTAATTCAAGTAACCATGGATTATGAGCTATCATAGAACAAATCTGAGTGTAAGCTAGTTAGTGATATGTTAAAGGCCTTTCCCCAGTGGACTTTGCGCGAATGGACTATTACATTGATGGGTTGATTCCTCTTATTAGGCAGTCATTTATCTCGTAAGTCCCTTTTAGCGATATGAATATTCAGGATTAGTTTCACAGGAAAGATTTTAATACCTGTAAAATGTGTTCCTTCGATGGTTATGTTGATGTTAAGATATAAACTTTTCTTTTTAGTTGCAAGTAACAATTTTTGTATCTATAAATTTTTGTTGAAAGGCTTCCAGAAGCTTCTTTCTTTCTCGTTGGTGTTTAAATATCACAGAATATAACTTCATTAGCCGTACTTGGTTGGGCCAGGAAAGTCAAAAGCGAAGTCTCAATGTAGACTCTGTAAAGAAAAATATATTATTCTACCTTAGGCGTTACATCGGTGCCAAAATGAAATGACTTTTTAGCTTGTAAAAAGTAATGTTCACCGTCAAAACTTTCGTAAGACGTAATGCAGCTGACTTCTACGAATCGTCTCTTGAGGCATTCCAATAGTACTTAAGCCATAATTCCGATCCTTCTTAAAATGTCAACACAAACTTTTACATCAGTATTATTTTTAATTAGTTAACAAATTTGCGAGTTTAATTGTTTGAAGCTCCTTATGTACTTCAGCCTGTAGTGAATCGTAGAAAGTCTAGTATGTAGCTTATTCAAAGGGGAAGCGTGCTTTTATGAGAAGTAGTCCTTTAATATGTAACAGTGTCTTACCGTTCGGCCACCGTCAGTCAGTGAGTAACAGGACTAGAATATTTTGGCCAAAAATGCATTCTAGGTTGTCGGGAACGGGACTTCCCAGGCCTTGTAAGTGTCATCTTATCATTCTTTGTAGAGATTCTGTGTGTCAAAAATGCGTATTTTGTACTGATCACTGAAGGGACTGTTGATCGGAAAGTCGCTGTTGTTATGCATGTTTACTTTTGAAAGCCATGCGTGCCTGGGAAATGTTACCGTTGACGTAAAATGGCTTTGTTATTGTAATCTAAGGTATATTTATGTTTTAGCAGTGAGTGTTTAACTAGATTTACTACAACATAAATAGTGCATAGGCGCACGTAACAATATTTTTTGAAAAGGGACAACGTCAACTTTAACAGAAATTTTGATCTTCGCACCAAGTTGCAGTATCGGTTGTTTAATAACAAACGTTGAGGAAGCCTTGTCGATCGTCACTGTAGTGAGAACACTGAAAGCCTATTCCTATAGTGCCATATCACCTTTTTGACGAATCTGTCCTCATCCGATTTCAAACAAATTTATTCCGAAAAGTGGTAAGATACAATATTTAGGCTTATAATTGGAATTTGGTTTCGGCAGGCCCGCATCTGGTAGTCGGGGAGAGGGATTAGGGGGATTCGGTTGAATCTGTTAGGCAATGCTCATGATCCGCCCGAACCGTAAAGTATAGTATGGTGAGACTTGTAGAGATTTGATAATGCTCCATTTAACTTACAACAGCCATTTAAAAACATCCAAGGTAGTCAGCCATGCGTTTACTATGATCGTTTACAGGCGATATCTGCTACTACATGGGCATGAGGGGTGGGGGAGAAGGGAACATGCTACAAGCTGAAACGCTCGATCCATTTGGGTAAAATGAGACAGCGCAATTATTAAGTTATGCACCTTACAATAGGTCTGGTTTTACGATTCCAGGATCAAAAAGCTACATGGGCCTATGAGGGTTGACTTCCATTGTGATCGTGGATTAACACTTATGATATATTTGCCTTCAACTAGTGCTCCGAGGGTAGAAAGCCAGTGATGGACTACTCACTTCCAAGCCTGGGCCCAGTACCTCCATTTGGTGTCCCCTAGGACTAACTGCTTGCCTTCCAATTCTGAAACCCCTTTTCCAAAGGCTGATGGAGGTGGGCAATCCTACATCGCCGCGCTGACAGCTGAAGCGAGTATGAATCAAACAACTTCCTAAGTAGAACCACCGCAAACCACATCACTGCGAAAAGCGAACTTTTAATGCACCATTAGATTTCCAGGTGTTTCCTGCATTTGATCTGGGACGCCCTCCCCCATACAAAGTTGTAGGCTACACTCCACCTTCAAGTCACCCCGAACTTCATACTCTTGTTTTTCATTGTTTCAATAAACGGTTCACCTTTGTCATACGTTTTCAAGCAGACATTAATTTCCTTCACCACTAGCACAATACAAAGCCCCTGATTGCACAATGCAGTAATTCATCCAAGCCGGCAGCCTAAAGACGTCCCGATTGTGGTCGCGGATCCGAAGACCAGGACATTGATTTAATCAGATGTGGATAAAAGTGATCTGCATGAAAACATTTCAGTCCTAATCTGATGAAATAAATGATCCAGCTTAAGTTCAAAATACATCCGGGCTTTCACAGAGTGTTTGTTTCAAAGGGGCTAGCAAGAATATTAAGTTTCATTATATACACCTATTGAATGATTAATTGGACTTAAGATTCAGGGTAATTCTTTATGATGAAACGGGTCCTTCAAGCCCAACTTCTTTAGGAATTACGCACCACTGTGAACGATTAATTATTTCAGTTCATGTTCTGATGATTTCTTAAGCATGTTGACAAATATAAATCTCATTTAGGACATGATAATTTACTTTCTCTGAGAGTTTTTTTGCAACTGTGTGCTACTGATTTCGTGTAATATCTGCCGTGTACAGAGACCTGGACGGAAATTTGATTGACATAATTCCAAGAAAGCTTCTCAAGGGACTCGACGTAATAACATCTCTGTAAGTTCCATAAATGCCTTGCCCGTTACATATTTTCCACACTTAACAGCTTAAAGCTCACTTCCCCATATGTATTTTTACATATTTATATATATATATATATATATTTTTACTTATAATAAGGTTGGTAATATAGGCATTGATTACACGTTTGTGGATTTTCTCTGTGTATTATTTTATTTACATGTATGTATATAAATGAATAAATATAAATAAATATATATATACATATATACGTATATATACGGGTAAAACGATACAAAGGAGTCAACTGCATGTTTCAAAGTTGTAAAATGCATCTCAACACAGAGGTTTCGTCTTTCTATTCAGACTTCATCCGCCAAGCAAGCAAAGCAAGTTAACGCAGTTATATATAAGAATGGTAAAAATATAGAAACTGGTCGTCATAACACGTAAAAATTCAATAACCTAGCAACGTAAAAAAAAACTTTGAATCATTGTGTTTTTACAACCCTTTTCTATGTTTTTATCGTTCATATATAAAACTGCGTTAACTTGATTTGTATAGTCACGCTGATGAAGTCTGAATAGACAGACGAAGGATTCGTGGTGAGATCCATTTTACAACTTCAACATAGATGAAAGATAGTAGCAACATTGAACTGTAAGCAGCTTTAGGCCAAAAGGGTATTAAAGATTTTCAATGTTCTTGATACTCTTGTGGTGTTACATCTTAGCCAATCTTCTACCTTAATATGTTTTTAAAGAAAACCTGTATCACATTGTAACTTTACATTGGAAAAACTTCTCAGTTAAGTTTACATCTTTGTATTGCAATGTCAACAGACCACGTATTTCCAATCATTTCAATTAAGTTGTTAAGTAAATGGAATGCTGTTCTTTTTCCATATTGAAAATAATGTTTTGTAGCTCTGCTTTAGTGTTATTTTATGATCATGCAGAAGTCTTATTGGAAACAAGCTTCGGACTATCCCATCAGACTTATTGAATTGTACCTTCGAGTGCAAATTAATAATTATGTAAGTCAAGTTTCAGCTCTGTCGTTTATCTGAGCAGTATTTGCATCATAACATTTCTTTTAGTAGTTTTCTTATTTAAGAGGATGAAGTAACCAAATTTACTTAACAATTTTTAAACAGTCTTCAAAAACACCAAAACTCCTTTGCTTTGATTTAGTGACTTTGGACAAAACAAATTGGACACAGTTCCAAGCAACCTGTTTTTTAAAACGCCGGAAGTAAAGTTTATGTAAGTTTTGTATATCTACATTCTACTGCTATTTGAAGTGTTGGGGTTCAATAAATGGTGAAACGTTTAATTAGCCATGAACAAGAGCCTAATTTAGACAGTCAAGTTTGTGTTTTTCAAGAATACCGTGCACGTACTGACCTTGAGAAAAATTAAAACAATATTCACTTTAAAGGCGCTCGCTTGTGACAGATATGACCCTGGGGAGCTAAATTACATGTTATAGATTTAGAAGAGAAAATGAAGTTTGGGAAAAAAAATTCACTTAACTACGATTTTCTACAAAATGTCTAACGTATGTGCACTGAAGGAATTCTCAATGACCGAAGTAGCATAGGATGATAGAGTTTCTATGAGAATTAGTTTTATGCCAATAGTTGTTAAACATAAAAAGAAACTGCACCAAACGTTGTTAATTGTTGTTGGATGAATGTAAAAATTAAAACGTTTGTTTGTTAATTTTTTCCAACAATGGTTTAATTTTATATTCCAAATATAATCTCGGTTATTCGATGACAATATTAAACATAAAAAGACGTGGAAGCAATAAGCACAGTGAGCTTGTCTCTTTGAATACCAGTTTACAAGAAGTTGACTTAAAGGAGATCTCTCCGGTGTTTTTCATGAGAGAGTACTTGGAGAGTCTTACACTGGCTTTCGGACCCAACAATAAAAAACTACGTGATTTCATAATCTACGGTGCCCCGTAGATTTCTCTACGTTCCGAACATGTCAAGATAGCAACATGCTGCATACCAAATTTGTGGGTTCACCGATTAATGTGCTGGGCAACATGGTAAAATTTTTATCCACCGAATCCACAGCATAATCCATTTGACATAGTTTACGGGAGAAAAGTATGAAATCTCGTAGTTTGAGCTGAGAATTTTGCAGTGCAAATCAATAATTTTCTACAGTTTTACATTCCAAGTGTCAAATATTACTCAACAACAACTATAAGACAAGAGAAAGGTTTTATGATCAATAATACTGATCTGAGTTGAAGGCGAGCCTTTCCAAAACTTTTGTTTTGTATTAGAGTAATACCGGACAACAGCTTACACGAAGTGAGTGAAGATATGTTAGCGTATACGAAATCACTTGAGTTTATGTAAGTTACTTTGCTTTGCACTACGCTACCTATGTACATCCTAAAATTGTACTAAAAATATAAAGGTTAAGCGAGACACGTAAGCATGACCAAGCCAATGGTATCGAAAAACTGTAGTTACACAGCAGATCAGCTTTCAACCTGATGAAATGTTCAACAAAGCACTATTCAAGATGTATTGTTCGTCATCCTGTCATTGCAATGTATAGATACCTTACAGTGTTGTTTAAATAAATGTACCAACTCTAAATAAATAAGTTACTCGAAAACATTTTATACTCTTGCCAGTAATTCCATTGGTATCAACTTATAATATTAAATGAACGGTTCTAATTACTGTGTTAAAACTTAGGTGGCTTTAGTAATCGATGCAGCATTTTAAGAAAGTGATCTTCTCAAATTTTCAGTGATTTGTCCGGTAACAAACTGAAAACTCTACCAGGGCGCTTCTTGTACTTTACACCAATTTTGCGGGAACTGTAAGTGCAAGTTACCGTTTATGTTTTTCCTAATGATCTCTTCTGCAAATATTTGTTAGACATTTCAAGAGGTAAACCACTGAAACAATATTTACATTCTGCCAGTAGGATTTTTATGAATTTATCACTCATTTTACTGAAATTGTAGTATGCTGATTTATCTCGACATCTTCGTTGATAATAAGTAATAGTTAAATGTTGCAATTAGGCTAGTCGATAGTAAAGTTATCAAAATTCAGGAGACACATAATTTGACACTTTCATGATTAATTATATAAATGAGTAAATTACACAATTATTCCATTATATTAGAGAAACAGGTATAAGTTTAAAGTCGTATGTCTAACCTAAAGTGCGAGGGATTACCTGTGATCATAGACTGAAATTACGATGACTGAGGGACTATAAATGACGACTTAAATACCCAAATTAATTCCTTGTAATCCTTCCCTTCCAGAAGAAATGGAGACCAATTTTATGGAATGCATTTGCACATGTATCTAATTTCCAATGTTTGCCACATTTACGGAACACAAAATGAATACACCGACTTAGTTATTTGTGACACATCTTTAATCAAGATCGATATTCGCCATATCACAATATTTCGAGAGAAGCCTGTACATTACTTCAGGAAGAGCCATATAATTTGTTAACTGAACTTGTTTATGAAATTGTCCATACAGTACAAGAGCGGTTTCGTTGCCATGTTAATACTGTAGGCCTATTTGACTGGACGGTTCTACACAAGCAACAGTATTTTCGGCCCACGGCCACATTTTCTTGAGTTTATGCTTTATCACTATTCACTGTTGCAGCAGCAATAATGGGCAAAAGAAGGGTTTGGAAAAACAGTCAATCTTAAGGGCGAGGCTTACATGTAAAAGCTTTGAAGGGGACTGCATAGCAGGCAATGGCTAGTCTAGGGATTCTTAATTTGCGTGGTGGTTCTAAGGTAAACAAACCGATCTCAGCCCAACCAGTAATGGTGTTGAGGTGAGAAAACCTGATATTCTAAACACCCTAGATAGTAGGAAAACGCACCCCCATCAAATTACCATGTAAAGTCTACGATAGCCACCAGTATGGGGAGAACATTTAGCATTCCAACGTTCTTGATTTTAAGAAATTGGTCTTTAAAAAAGCACATTTTTCATTAAAACTCTGATGCGTCTTCCTTGCCTGGGACACCAGCACAGGGGAAGAACAGGCATTATTCTTGCTCTAGATTGGAAAAAATGTCAAACTTGGCATTAATTTGTAACAAAACGTTTGCATAACAATTTTATTTTACGTGTGCTTTTCAAAGGTTCTACCTTACAGGTGCAAAATCATGTATCATATCACGGTTAGTATTTCTGCTAATTTCTCAATGCATCTTACCTGTAGACGTGTAAGAAACAATCAGATACAAGAATTGCCGGGAACTTTGTTTGCCAGACTGAAAAAAAGATTTTCATTGTAAGTACTCCTAGAATAATTTCCCTGTTGTAATTTTGAAATTCGTTAAACTGTGATAGGCTTTTCAAGCATATTAAGGCAGTTCTCATGAAATAACGACCCAGCCAAAACTTGCCGTATATAAGCGGACAACTTAACTGGCCAACCTCTCCACCTTCAGACCTCTCCACCAAGGGTCTGCCGTACGTGTCCCCGTCCTTCATATTTCAAGGCAAAGTTACGGAATAAAAAGTAAGGTATTAATATTTCGCCCACAGCCCATCATATAAAAGAGGCGTTGGGCAGTTTGTATTAAAATTGAATATAAGAGTTTACAGAAATTTATATGTTTCGTAATAGGTTTGCAGATAATAATCGCATTAGTAGCCTACCTAAGGAACTCTTCTCGTCAGCGCCTTCGCAGGGCATGTTTTATGTGTAAGTATAACAAGGTTTGCAAATTGCAGCATTTGCTAATGATGCTGTGATTTGTTTTCAATCGTTTTATGCAAATTTGCAAGGTTCTGGAACAAATACAATTTATACCAATTTCGTCTTCATATTGGAAAATGGAAATACAAAGTGCCATTTCACATTTTGAAACCAAACTTTTGAAATAAACATTTCGTTAATTAAATTAACCATTTGGCGCATGCTCAGTGCTTCAGTAGCAAGTACGCAGACTGCAGATGTAATATTTATCTCCCTAATGAATGCCAGATGCAGCGCTTAATCAAATGTGTGGTATTCTATAAACTTGTTTATTGCCAATGATCATTGGATTTGAAATTATTCAAAAAGCCGAATTGTGTTCCCGAACATTTGTTTAACGAAATGGAAGCTATATTTTTAAATGCATCTCCTCAAAATATCCCCATGTTGGTATTAATGAGATTTTTTGAATAATTCAAACGCACGGAACGTGTTTCAATAGGTTTATATTCATATTTTATTCTAAGACGCAGTAATTTTGTACGGGAAATGTTTGTGATAGTGAAAGTTCTCTTTCTTTCTGTGTTTCGTTATATGATGATCATTCTTATTTGTGGCATGAGTGGTGTATGCCGTTCGTCAACCTAGTCCGATTTTAGATATTTAAGTGTACCCGTATCCATCCCGGTAACAACTGAACAGGTTCATCTCAAATACACATCTCGAATTCTAGGCACAAGTAACGTGGGTTAGATTTAGATGAGGTTTTCACGGCTCAGTTTCTAACCATTTGGTTTAAGTCGGGCCGGCCACGGCCTTTTTTTCCAGTTGTGGCTCACTGGCTTGTTTTCCCTACTCCAAGTAACGTGGGAGGCACACCGAACTTGTATGATAGTGCTTGTGATTAACTTATCAAAACGTTCGATCTCATGACAGTTGAAAACCATATTCTAGGATTTGTGAATTTGATCAATTTAGTGTTGTATAAAAATTCTACTGAAAAGAATAAACAGTCCAAAGAAATTCTATAATAATATACAACGAGATTCTACAACAAGAATCTTCTTAGAATTTAAAAAATCTCCATTTATTAATAGTATTGTAGTGGTTTATACTTGATATAGGAGTTTTATGTAAATTTCATTGTAAAAGTTGAATTTTATAGAAAAATTGTTTAGAGATATTTTACATAATTTTTTGAGAAACCTTGCAAATTCTTCAGAGATTCTTCAAAATCGTTTAAAGAGATTCTTTACAAATTTCTGTTTAATATCTGTAGAAGTTTTAAAAGTTTCTTTTAACATTCTTCAAAATGTTAAAAAATTTTTGCAAAATTTTGAGGCATTTTCCTTACAATTATAAGGAAAAATGCAATTCGTGAACACTGTATTCAATCAGCAATGTTGAAAAAAGCTATTTAATGTTTAATATTTTCTTCACTTGAACTTCCTCTAGCATTACAATCAACAATGTTTTAAACAGAAACAGAAAATTTTAAAATTTCCAGCTTTCCATTTGCTTTGCTTAGTTTGCCGCCTTTTAAAATCTTAACTAAGATAATGACTATATGTGTAGCAGAACCATTCACATATAGGGTCTTACTATACCTTCTTTCAGCTAACTGGATCCATTTACGATTTTGTAGCAGCAGCTTTAGCAGCGTAATTACATACTGATTCTATCTTCCTCATCCCTAGGATTAGATATATTCCATGTAATACTACCAGAAACTCAACTACGTCTGACAGAATATGAATATCTTAAAGTGAATAGGAAACTTATTAAATGCTCACCCACTTCAGTCTGGGGTTAATTTAAAAGGAGTATATGCCTAACCTACATGAATCAATTTCAAAAATTTGATACAAGATCTTTTTACTTGTTGGACTTACATTGTTCTTCAATGCAGTCTCTTATCAAGAAATTTTCTGACAGAAATCCCTCACCATATATTTCCTCCGAACTTTGAAGTAACGGACATGTAAGTAAAGTAAAACGAGATGACACTCAATTATTTCTAGATACTAATATAGAGCACAAAAATCTAATTTACTTATCTGTACCAATGTCAGTCTGCCTCTGTGATTGTTCTGTTTCTGTTTGTTTGAATTTTTTCATGTTTATCCTATTACAATTCTCTTAAATAGAAGAAATATTCAGCTTTCTGAACAGAACAGGGAACAAAAGGCAATATAATGATAAACCCAAGAGAATAGACACATGTGTTCATACTTGTTTGTATATTTACACATTTCCTTTCTAATGTTTGTAAAAGGAGATGTAAATTTCCAACACACTTGGTAGGCTCACTTTATTGTGACCATCATGTGAGAAAAGGATATTCTGTTAGATAACATAACAGGAAGTCGTTGAGTGAGATGATATGTGAAGAGTTACTTCATGCAATTATCGGCGGTCTTTTGCAAGTTTTATGTTCACATGTGTATACTTTACTTAATGATGAAGGTAATAACGGTTTATCGATAATTGGAAACTAATTAGACCATTATTGGCCTTAACAGTAATACTGGCTATATGTATTGTTTTTACGTAATTTGTCAACGTGATGTTGTAAAACTTGTGCTAACTGTTACCCATTTGAGCAGAATTATCAACAACAACAAGATCAAGACTTTTCCAGATGATATGTTTGGACAACCAATAGATCTCGGAAGATTGTAAGTGAAATTCTTATCACACATTCAACATTAAGGCAATAAATTTAAAAAAAAAGCAGAATTTTGTTATGTAGTGTAAACATGTAGCTCATCTTTGCCTACTCATACTACCAATTTTAGAAACGAACAGGCTCGTTCACATTCATATCATGGCTTTAATTGTCATCGTCATTCTATAACTAATCGTTTTAGCAGTGAGGGAGGTACAATGTTACCCGGAACGGTACACCAAAATGAAAAACCTGGTCTCTATAGTTGTCGTATAGTGCCCTCCTGTAGGTGTCCCATGGGCCCACCGTAGGGTTCTGGATCCAGGGACAACGCTCCAGTAAGGGTCCAGGATGGAAGCTCCAGGATGCTGAGGGGAATGTATAACAATGTGACCATTAAAATGAAGTATTTAACTATCTCCAAATGGCAGACCACAAAATAGAAATAATATGATCAATTTAATAGCCTTTCCCGCACTAACGATTAACTTATTGGAGTTCATGTGAGTGGGGACGACTGATTATGTTGAGGTTTGCACTGGACTTCACAAATAAATCCACTTATGCTGTCCAATAGGACCTAATGTTGAGACAGGTATGTCACTGAACTGAAGCATTCAATTTGGAGAATCGAAGGTGTATCTACGGCTGCTGATTCGGGGCTAGACAAGAAATTTTGGAAAACAATCCGTGGAATGTTGTTTGTTAGTTTAGGGGTCACGAAATTATAGATATGACATACACATTCCCCAGGCTGCATTTCCTTTAGCAGTAACTGAAAGATTGTGGCTAGTGCCAGCTGAGATTACCCATGGAGCACGCAAGAAGCGAGCAGAAAATTCTGGTATTAAGTATCTAAGAAAATATCCTCCATTTGTTTATATTCCTTTTGAAGGTATCGCCAGTCTGTTTTCTCTGGTACTGTGCTTGGCTCCACCTCGACGAGGATTCAAAAGAACATAGTTCTCTTCTTCAGTTTTAGGGCACCGCTGTTTAAAATGAAAGGACTTTAACCTCTGAGAGCTAAGCTCTTTAAATATCCTCATATTTATTGGATAAGCCTTGAAAAAGGAAAACTAAATCTCAATTTTGTTGAGTTTTCGAACATAAAATCTAACTTGGGAATTGTATTTAAGGGAGACGGATCACGGCCGTAGTAGTTCTATAGCTGTCGAAAATAGATGTTGAAACAATTGCTGTGAATTAAATCTCCCAATAAGCTAGTCCTCCACATAGTTCAACAAATAGACAAGGGCAAAGCCGAGCCCCCGCCCCCATTAGAGACGACAATGCGTTTCACTAATCAGCTTCATCCTCTCGTTCAAGTGTATCGACGTTATATGTAATATACAAAAATTGAAGCTTTTTGTTGTAAGTATATGACGTACATTAGTATTTCTTTTTATTTTGTCATGTTTCTTTTGGAAGAATTTCATTCAGTAAAGACAAATGCATCTTTCATTGCATTTATTTTAAATCATACTGGCAGCAAACTTCATATTTGTAGTAATGTCTAAAACATCGAAGAAAAGATTTCTAATGACCTCTTTCAACTTATTCAAAAATGTAAATTGCACAAAAGACTAAAACTGAGCGCAAACTAAATCGGAACTTGTAGTCAAGAGATACCTTCATTTTTCCTTTCTCGTATTTTGTGTCACAGGGACCTTTCTGAAAACAACATGAATGATTTGGGGAAAGATCCGTTTGCTGGTTTTACAAACTTCGATTATTTGTGAGTTTCAAATTATTCATCCACTTACTCAGTAGCTTACACGCTGCAGTAACGGTAATAACTCAGGCCTGGAATGGCATTTGTTTAAGAAGGCTCAGCGATCACGAATGAGGAGAAAGCTCGTGGCTTTTATTGTAAGGTGAACAACCAACTCAACAGTTAAGATCAAATTTTGTTAACTCTAAAGGCCAGTTTAGATTGTAAAACGTAAAATGCTCTTGAGAGAAATACCAATCTTACTTTGCTCCTGCGTCAGAACAAATCCCGAACCTTCCATTTGCTAAAGCTCCATCACTCCATACGACCCCCTTTTGTCCGCTCTACCACAGTACCTATGGTAGCAAACCCTTTTGCAAGATTTGAGGAAAATTATATTTTACATGACTTTATTATGTCTTCACAGATATCTTTACAGGAATTCACTAACGAAACTACCAAAAGACGTTTTTCGAGAAGTGACCCTAAGTTACCTAGCGTAAGTCGTTTTTATTTTGTATATTTTCAAACGCATTATACCAAAGCAAAGTATAACAAAAATGAGGAAACCTTTAATCATTACAACTTGCCAAACGATCGCAAGAATAACGGGAAGGGGAAGGCATTAAGACCAAAGGTGAGATCAAGCAATGCCATAGATTTCCGAGTCAGGCCAACTGGTTCTGGAGGTACGTCTGCAATGCCTGACCGTTTAAGCTGTAAAAGGTCTAGCTTACCATACACGTCTGATATTGAATGGGTAATTTTTCTACTGAAATCTTTTCCCATTCTTTGTCAACACTTAGTTTATACCCTGGGTTACAAGTATCTGTTACCTCTAAAAAGCCTAACTGACTGCTATAATCTCAGAAGTTGTACATTTGTTTGAGAGGCCAAAGTGTGAAAAAATGAAAGTCCTAGTCATCAAATCTGCTTTTCAAAAAGTCGCAATACGACTATGACATTCTTGTGTGGACTGGCTATCATAACTCACGTTGCAACATTTAGCATTTCTATGTGCAGCTTAATTCAAAATAGGAAAAAATTTGCCTACAATACTCCGATGGTTTTAAATTTTAATATGATTGTAAATACCATGACAATTTTCCCATTGGGCCGTCAAATTATCTCTCTGTAGTGCTCTTTTATCCAGCGTTCCATTTTCTTCAGTTTCCTTTTTCTTTGTGTGTCAATGTTTATCGGGAACTCATTTTCAAACTTAATATTGATCAGTAGTTCGCTACTGTTATATTTATGAAATAACTGTTGAAAAAATTAAGCTATTGTTATAAACGTGTATTAACCTTACTAGTTTGCAGTTCTCGGTATAGACTCATTCATTGTTTACAAACAATGACGTCACTTTGTGTCGGTAAAAGAATTTACAGGGCGCGCTTACACTGTCGTCACAATGCCAAGTAGATTCCAATTCGTCTACTTTTTGCGTGCAATCGTGCAAGCCTTTACATGCGCAACACCTATGATACACGCATGTGATCTTGCGCATGCTCTATGCCAACCAGTGACGTAAGCGTGAACACCCTAATAGGCAGTATTTTTTATTCTCTGTGAAAAGCACAGAGATTGGATAAGCTTTTCGGTAATAGACCTCAATATAAGTTATAGTAAGGTAGAGATTCAGGGATTCTGTTGCCCATGAGTATAAGATTTAGTTGACTGTCATCATATATACCGATTATGAAGGATCTCAGATGTCACGAGATATTCTTAAACTTTGATATAATATGAGATCATTTCAAGGTTTTTCATGCCACAATTTTTTAAAAAATTACAAATTGTTTTTATTTCAATAGAGACCTCTCTGAAAACAGTATTGAGGAAATCCCACCGAGACTCTTTAGTTCCAACAACAAGTCGCATACTCTAGAAGTCTTAATGTTACACAGGAATTCACTGACTTACATACCAAAGGAGGCGTTTAAGGGTCTCAACAACTTAAGTGTATTGTAAGCACAATTATGTCATATAAGCTGTACTGTTGCATTTCGTTTCCAAGAAGATAAATTCGTTAAAGCATTGTACTTCTTTGGCGTTGCAGTGCGTTTCCTATATAGTAATTGAAGTAAGGGAGAATGATGTCTTGTGACCTGCAATAGAGTCAATTTGTTAGCACTATGCACCGCAAGACAGGTTAATGCAAACCTAACGCCGTTGCCCTAGACATTGACGGAAGCACTAAGAGCTATCAAAATAAGAAGGATATAACGACAACTTGCGGCACCATGATATATCACTACTGTGGAAATTACTACCTACTTTCTAAAAACGAATGCAATGGCATTTTACTTTCTTAGGGAAATGTACACTGTACGTATGGGAACATACAAATCATCTGGCATTTTGCCGTACAGCGAAAGCGCCCCCACTTTTTCGTGCCTTCACTGGTTTAACACAACACAATATACTATGCCATCGTTCTCCCTCCCTTTTCATGGTTTCCTATTGTTTTCAGTTTCAGTCTCTTGGTGTCAAATAAACATAAGAAATCCTCGTCTTTTCTATCATATTTTTGAAACAGTTTAAATGTCGTTCTTTTGGGCTGTGTATGATTGTATCCACATAGTCTAGACTTAGATCGCGATATTCCAGCATTTATATCATAAAAGCACTTTTTGTACATCATTCACATTCCAATTAATATTAGCTGGCTTTTACTGTTTGTAACAAGAACTTTTACTTTGTATATATGCTTTTGTTTTTCAGGAGTCTTTTTGGCAACAACATCAATACTTTAGCAGAAAATGCCTTTTCAAAATCAGGCATCGAGCGATTGTAAGTAAATCATCTTAGTCTATATTAAAATTCGGTTACCCTCAATACCAATGGAAAAATACGGTAAAAGGAAATGAGGGAATCCAAAAGCAGGACAAACAAGCATAATCAAATTGTACTCTCAAAATGATAATCATATGTAATTAAATGAATTTAGTCAATGAATCAAAAAGATACCCCTGAAGAAAGAATTTTTTCTCACATGTAAATCCGATGGGCAGTGAATTCTAAGTTCTTGCGATAAACGTGGGAGTTTTGAGAATAGCTTCCCCCTTTCCCAGGGTCGAGAAAAACAATAAAATTTAAGCAAGGTACTATAAGAGTATAAAGTAGGAATTTCGTCTAGTAAAGAAAGATGTGAAAGATAAGGATTTAAGTTCCTTTGGAAACTTAAACATGAAAAAACATGACAATACACAGCTTATATTTTCGTAAGTATATCCTTAACTTTACACATTGATCAATTTAATCCCCTGAAATTTTCCTGATATATTAGCTATGTCTCTTTTTTATACGAATTATTTTTAACACTTGTAACTAATAAAGCAATGATACCAAGACTGACACTTTCATACAAACTTTTGTTTTTTCAGATTTTTGTTTCAGAACAACCTAACTGAAATTATTGTCGATCCGTTCGGAAATGATAACATCAGAGAAGTGTAAGCTTAAGTTCAATACTTTTGTTTGAAATTTGTTTTATGTTCATTTCAGATGCTCAAGTAGGCTTACATGTCTACGCCCGAAAACTTCTGTGCTCCAAATTTCGTGAAGTGCAGTATATGTAACTAGTTGTTGCCAGTTTTACGTTATATGGTTAAGACCTTATTCATATGACGTT
>WURT03222852.1:0-26713 GCA_009936505.3 Holothuria glaberrima | reverse complement strand
AAATAGCCATATCTCTAGAACGGAACAAGCTACAATAAAGCTGTTTGCTGCTACTTATTTATAATTTGTTGCTTTATAATATGTACCTACTTAGAAAGCGATATTTCTTTTTTCTTTAAACTTAGTATCCATAACGTTATTTTCACTCCCTTTATAATCCAAATTATTTATTTAGTTATATTGTTGGCTGTTTGACTGATGTATCGATTCGAAAATCGGTTACAGCTTGAGGCCGATATGACAACATTGGTCCAATAAGTGTCCCAAAGAACTACATTTGACACGTAAATGTACAATGAAGATATAGCTGTCGTGCAAAATTTGTATCTTTTGGAAATAAGATCGTTAAAGTTGCCGTGAACTTGATGGGCGATATAAAAGTCTGTTGTTTAATGAGAATTTTAGCATCCTTTTTAATATACTACTGCAATAATAAGTCCCTTGCCGTGTCGGATTACTGATAATTATTAATTACTAAGCACATCGTTCGTTATCCATTATTTTGGTTGTGAAGTATATTCAGGAGAACAATGAATGAACATCAGAAAATCTTTCATATCAGGGTATATAGGTAAGGGATATTTCAAAAAAGTTCTCCAAACAATGACCAAAAGCCACCACATCCTCTAATTTGGAGGACTGGGTGCTTAAAACTGTATTCACCTGTTCAGTGAACGTGGAATCAGTGGCGCTATGCATAAATCAGAATTTCAAGTACGGCTAAAACTTTAGGAAACTCATGGCGCTATTTAACTTTACTAAGTAGTAACTTTGTAGGTTTACTAGAGAGACAAAGTCAAAAGTAACAGACGGAGCTGTAGACTTCACAACTCTTTTATTTATTGCGCCTGACATCTCCAAAACAGACTTAATTGAGAAAAAACGTTAAGTTTCCTTGTACGTTGCAATTTTTTGTGGAAAAGTTAGTTCATTTTGTATAATTCTATTTAGGCCTGTGACTCAAGGGTTGGGGATCTTCAGCCTCTACAGTTCGGGCAAAACCCATTTCTCGGGAATATTTTTGGAAGATCGGGCAATTGTCTGAGGTATTGTATTCTTTCCTCACGCAAAAACGTCTCACCCGTAGAAAATACCTCATGTCCTATGGTAATTTGCACTTTTAGGAAAATCTTTAAAACCTTGGTTAGTGACACTCTTAATGAGATACTGAGATTGTGAGTTCTTATTTCTTAGGTCCTGAAAATGATAGACACGGGTTGCCATTGGAATTTAAATGGAATAAACTTGTTATCTGGTGGAATTATAAATTTTTGACTTGTGTAACACATTACTGAAAATGTAATCTATTTAGTAACAGTGGCAGATCGCAGATTACCACTGACCGAGGTACAGTGGGCACCGGAAGTTTTCATTGAAACGATAAGATTCACAATCTAAATCTTCTGCAAAAGTCGGATAAAGATTTCTCTTTAAATTACAAATTTTGAAGTGTTCTTCAATATGGTTAAGTCGGAACTGAAAAGAAGGGAGACTACCTGTCGCTTTAAGAAAATCAGAAACATTTAGATCTGACTTATTTAGCGTTTGTCATAAGACGTCATAGGCCTAAGATCTTGGGCCAACACGACGGTCTTTACTGTAACAATAAATTTGTTAAGATAAAGTCAGTAAGTCTTATCAGACAAAATTCTGATGTCATTTAGTCGTAATGTTAAGCTCACGGTATCTCATATAACTTGTTTACGTTATTTTGACTAATTTATTTTATGACTTTTGGGGTTTAACCAGTTTAAACAGCCGTTTTGAGCACTGGAAGAGCCTCTTCTTTATGGCGGCTACAACTTACAGTTCAAAGAAGTGATCAATTAAGTTCATTCACTGACGCATTAGTTATATATACTCATACAGTGGGCGTATAGATGAGGCTTATGGCAGAGTCCTCGGACTAAAGCAAGTGACTCAATATAACCAAGCAAAACACGTAGTCAGTTAAAGTGCTCCTAAAGTCAAAGCTTTCAAAAATATATGTCTCAAAGTTTGAAAAATGAATTCAAATGGTCCAACTCCCATCTTCACAGGACATTCCTGAGCTGAGATATAAATTGTTGAAGCTTATTTACCGAATTTAAAATGCTAGATTGCACAATAATTTGTGATGTCATTCTTGTACTACTTAAATTACCGTTTTTGTTTATCTTTGTTTTTTTTGTTCTAAAGCCACTGCATCTTGTGAGAAAGTGTGATCACTTTTCACTGGTATGGGGTGACTTGAATATACAAGCCCTCCCCTTTTAACATGCTATGCAAGAAAACAGTAAATTTTACAAGGTTATACAAACATTTTAATTTCAAAGGGAAAGAAAAGCAGGTAATCCGAGTTGTACAAGAAGGACATCACAAATTATTGCGCAATGGACTATTTCGAATTAAGTGAATATCTTTCAACATTTTATATCTCAGCAATGGAATAAGATATGAAGATGGGAGTTGGATTAATGGGATTTATTTTCCAGCTTCTAAAAATATATATTCTTATAATTCTGGACTTAAGGCCCACTTTAAATGTAAATCCACAGTAATCCTCTATCAACAGTTACGATTCTCGTTACAACACTTCAGTCTGATGCTATAAGCTTAAATTAAATTTTCCTCAAAATCGTACATACAATAATGACTATACCGTAGTGAAATTACCTCGATTCGATCGATTAACTTATATAGAAGCCTGTTGGGGAAATATACCGCTTTAATTAACCTTTATGAGAACATTCCAAGCTTTATATAGCGCCATCACTTTCTGAGGACATAGTAAGTGTAATGAAAGGGTGTGCCGCCACCTTTAATTCTTAAACATTGACTTACTAAATTTGCTCTTATCTCCTTTCCACCGTCTCCCGACCCTTGTAAAAGTTCAAAGTGATGGCATGCTACCCACCAAATGAAAGCTAAGGAGTTGGACCATCATAAAATAAAAAAAAATTACTTTAGCACGACCAATCACATTTTGAGGTAGAAGATGTCAAATTTTAAGGTGTATCCACCCCTGGAAGCTAATCAAATGGAGTAAATCTTCCCTCACATTCCTGGAACCCTGAAACAATCTAAATCAAAATGCCCAAATTTTACATTACCATTGTCATGCATTTTCATACCCACCTTGTGTCAACATCCGCAAGTTATGAAACGGTGTAAAAGTCACCCAAAAATATATTTTAAGGCACCGTAACTGATGACGTATCTTTTGGGCGAACGGACATTAACACAGTGGCAATATACCTTTGATGAAGGTCGACTCACTAAATAAATGCCAGGATCTGTGACATTAGGTGTGATAACTGAATAGCAAATGTCTGGAAATAGCCCACTATTGGTCACAACCCTGTCTTGAATTTAAAGAACCTATTTCCTCAAATTCTGGTAAAAACGTCGTTTACAAATAGCCTTTTCCTCTACCTCAGATTTGTAGCAATTCTTTTTTTTAACTTTCACTACAATTAACAAAATTCTACAAAGTTTGATATCTTATCTTCTCTTTATCCTGTGGTATTTATGTGCCAGCCTCTAAAGACAATGCCTCTACAAGGTAACCTTTCGAGGTAACTAACCGCATTTTATTCAAGTCATGCAATATGTTCTTCAGTCTAACGGCTATGAGGAAGCCCCGTTTAATCAGAGTATCCCATCAAGGGACGTAGCTCGGGAGCAGAATCCCACGGGAAAGACTTTTTTCTTCCAAGTCCGGCGCAGCCGAAGGGATTTGAACAAAAGACCACTCTGCTGACGTCATTACTATTTGTTTTTTTTTTACACCTCTTTGATATCACTATTAGGAGGATGGAAGTGAGAGATGTTAATTTCTGCACAAATTGTGATGCCTTCGTATGAATATCATTTTTGACAGCTGGAAATCAGCAATTACATATCGTGACAAAGTTTCATAACTGGTTTCGTAAGTCAAAAATATATCTTGATACATTGAAGTTATTGTAAAGGGCCAAAAGTCAAGGATTTTTAAAGAAATGTATGTAAGAGTGCGTTTACGTCACTAAGTAATAAAATTGTCCCGAGGTAAACCATTGTGAAACTGTCACTCAGAGTTTGAATTTTGCACTGTTTTGATACATGCGGGGGATTGACAATTCAATTTAAAGATATCGTGACATGCAACCAAAAGAGAGCTGTTCTTACTGAGATGAAAGGTTCGCTGGATTTGCTTCTATACCGTTCCTCTTCAATAGTTAATGCTTTCTGGAGTTATTCATTGAGTATGGAGAATAATGACGTAGAGCCTCAGTCGGTATAGTATGTCTATTGTGGACCCTATACTATTATATCTTAATTTCTCGCCACAGAGTTTTAACTTTTGTAAGTGATATTATGAAGATAACACCTACCTGGTAATATTGGTGTGTTTCAAGTGGACAATTTTAAACGTCTCAGAACATATCAATTTTCAAAATGCAAGTTGAAGAAAGCAGTTAATAGCAGTAGAAATATCTTGTGAATCCCTCCTTTCACGTCACACCTTTTTTGCATACTTATTTTATGTTTAAAGCTTTAACATTTTCTAGATTTCAATGGGGATATTTACTATTTTCTTTGTTTTAAGTTTTTCTCACTTCAAATATCTAGCCATGATATTTCCAGGACCAGGCCTTTAAAATCCACTTAAGTGTCTGGTCTCGATAACAGCATTGTCCTTTTGTCACCCTTTTAGGGGACAGGGAGGAAGAAAAGTTACCTATAACTAATGAGTATATACTACAAAATTCACTACTCAAACTAAAATATTTTTAACCTCAAGAATTCATACGACCTGAATTTCTCAAACAAAAAGGGGCGGGCTTCTTTTGATGCACAGAGGGGGGGGGGAGGGCGGGGTAACTGGAGTGGTCCTATATATTTTCATAATGGAAGGTTTGATGAGTGATAACTAAGTATGAAGGCTATCTTAAGAATTATCGGTCACCTCAGCAACAACATATCGTGACATTTACAGTGTTGATATGTATGTGTTTATTCTCTACTTTGGACAGACGTAGCCAGTAGTGGCGTAGCTCCAATTTTTGTGTTGTGAAGGGAGGGACAATCTGAGGGTGGTTCGAAGACCCCATGCCAAATGGCCCATCTGAACCCCTGGAGCTTTCCTGGGGCACAATATTTCATTAGCCGGCCTTTTGAAGTGACCAGAACATAGGCACTATGCTGTCCAATATTTATTATTGGGCAACTTTTTTTGTGGGATATGTTTTGCCCTTTCCCAAGGCTGTGCCACCAGGGAGTTGTGGTGCTACCTGGTAGCTAAGGATTTGAGTGGGAAAAAAGGAAATTCGCCTGTTTTTGACAAGAAAATTGGGAAGCTATTCTTACATTGCTCACCACCTGAAACTTTGCATTGATACTTTCTAACTGATATGATCGGACGGCTGTAGCGAAGTGAAGGGAAAATTTATCCCTCGATGGGGGTGCCAAGGTATAGACAGGACCGAGCTCAAAGGAGGCCCATGAAACCTAGATAGAAAGATGGAAAGGTAAGCACCCTCTCTTCATTGCATATCAAAAATTTTTACTATTACTTCGTGTTTTCTTCCACGGAAATCCGCCATCATAACTTTTGAAACCCCGTGCCAACTAGCCCATCTGAGCCCTTCTTACTAATATAAGACTGGGCTGGATGAAGGGGAGCCAAATTGTAATGATTTTATTATTGCGTTATGTTTGGTGTTGCAAACCGGGGAAGGGATGGCGCCTTAAGGTGATCAGTGAGTTTGGTAACGGGCGCTCATACACTGTGCTCACTGCGCCAAGATATTGGTATAACCCCCCCCCCCCATCGTTATACTGTATATTATACAAAGGATAATACGACAATAAGGCAATGGCATAGTGAAGGAAAATTTCTGATGCGCGCAGAGAGGAAAACTACCATGAGGAGGTTAAGAGCTGACGGGAAAAGTTGTTCTTAAAAGGCTCACTAATCTCACCCCTAGACAGTTAAAGCTTCACCCAACTAAGTTTACTTTTAGCCCCTCCTCCATTTTAAGCAAAAACACCTGTCTAGTTTACCTCCAAGACAGAGCCACAGTGGCCTGCGCTGAGTTTCAGTTGTTCGAGGCCATATGACACACAACTAGCTTAATTGGGAACACAACTGCCTGTACAATTCATCGTTGACCAAACAAAGTTGAGCTATATTGTTTAAATATATCTCAGTCAAATGCGCTGTCATCAACTGTATTTAGAACTCTATGGCTATAATGTGTTTGGGGGATGCAATATCCTCTCTGTTTAATTTCCAAGTTATTTATTTCAAAGTTTAGTAAGAAAGCTACTATCGCAAAAGGTACTGCACTGCGAACATGAACGTACGTAATATAGCACAAGGCTCAGATTTTCTCCCAGTTTTTGTCATACTCTTCATTCTTCCATTCTTCTTATCTTTTCATTCCGTGCACCCGTTCCTTTCCACCCTCCACTCTCTTTTCGCTTTGAAGTAGATAGATAGCCTACTGATAGAAAACCCAATGTTTATACACGATCTAAGTCTCCAGTGGCTTCTCACCCCTTCCTTTTAGATATCCCCACCTGGTAGAAAACTGTTTCCTCATTCCTTCTTCCCAAGTATTTCAACTAAACGTACCATATTTACTCTTCCAATCCTTTTCTCTCTCATAGTGTAAAGGCAAACATTAATTGAAATTCACGTCTGTATGTTCACGGTCATTTGTAAGGCGCAGATCCACGCTTTACTTGCGGGGGCGGGGGCTTACCTTTTGAGAGTGAAGATTACTGCTGCCAGAGCCAAAGCAAGCAGATTCCGTAAAGGTGATCTGCGGGTTCTATACCACCAGGAATGTTCTGGAAATTAAACACTCTTAGATGTGAATGTCTGACATCTGGAAATCAAGATAAGAACGCGCAACTTAAATAAATCCTCCTCGAGATCTTTCTTGTTCAATTTTGGCTGCTGACGTGGCAAATCGACCGTCTCTACGTGCATTTTGCAAGCGTATTGCCCAACCGCGGCTAGGGCATAGGAAGGAGGGGGCTGGGGGCTAAAAGGGGTTTCAGCCCCAGACAAAATGTAAGCTTTGTCGTTGACCTTTCATTGCCGGTCCCGGTCCCTCACACTCCTCTTATACTCGATCTTTAGCACTGTGCCAACTAGCCCAGACTACTGGACGGAAATCCCAAGGTGAATTAGTGGATAGCCTATATTTACACACTTTTCGGTTCGAGATATTACCTTAACTGTTACTTTTTTATTTTACACAGTGAGTAGTAGTCCCCCCTCCCCCACCCACGGAAATTTTCACAGAAATGTCCTCTAATATGACCCTGATTGGGCACCTATCTGAAATATTTTGCCAGGCACCTATGTGGAATATTTTGTCAGGCACGCGAGTTCCCTTTCCACCACTCTCAAAATCATGTCGCCATCACCTTACCCAACCCCCCTCCCCTCCAGTAGGCCTACAGGATCCCTCCACCAGTCCACACCCCTATTCCTGTGTTCGTCGCCGTCGCCTGGTCCGCCTAGCGTTCGAAACGAAATGAACACCAATGACCACATAAATTCGAGCACACGGCGTCTAGCATTTTACCGTACATCATTGATGACCACTGTGCCAAACGTATATTCATAGGACAACGACCTTCGTCCGCAACATGCTCTATTTAGGCCTTCGGATCGGAGTACTACTTCCATGCTACCGGTGAGTCACAAAAATAGGTTTCGCGATATACTATTGTCCGCGAAGTAAAAGTACTCGCATTTGAAATGTTGTCAGGGTTTTCTAAATCCCTCTGATACCAGGAAGATTTGGGCTGTAGTGAATCTACAAAATACGGCTTGAAACCCAATGAGGAGAAAGGAACGTTCATTAATTTTATGTAACAGACCAATGCAAGCCTATAAAGGTTAGCCAGTTTAATACATTTGCTTGCAAGTTGCAGACGACGTCGACCGTGCGAAATTGCGAATTAAATCATCACGGTGTTTGAGTTAGTCCAATTTGACTGACAAACTGTTTGTTTGTAAATTAGGTTTCTCAGTTGCGGGAATTGTGACAAATTGCAAGTGTTTAGATCTTGTGTTGCTGCTTTCAGCTTAGAAGTTGTAGAGTACTGTTCTTTTTTGAAGACAGAGCGGATGAGAAGTATATTTCGTGATGTTTCCAGCGGTAACAGGTACCAGTCGATCTCGTTCGGGAGCCAGTCAGGATCAACTACACACACTACAAGACGATGCCCGTACGCACTCTCAGGTAAGAAATTTGTATCGAATACTTGGATTGCAATTGACATTTGCCTCAGGCCTTAACACTTTTCACTTGCAGAAAAAAATGTTAGTATGGTAGGCTATTTCTGAAAGTGTGTTTGGAAGATGGATACTAACTTACAGTAAATACGAATAGGCCTAACACTACAGTGCGTAGGCGTAGGCCTGTGATCAGTAGTGAATCATTGACAAGTTGGGAACTGAGTCTTTCTGAGTTTTATACCGAACATCAAGGCCAGTACAGTATTGCTGGCAGGATCATTAATATATGCAGTGAAATCTAAGGTATTGATTATAAGTTAACAACGTTTTCAAGTAATTAATGGACTTATTCTTGGATAAATGGTAGCGTTCAGTTCCACAGACAGCCTAAATAAGGTATAGGGCCTAGATGGGGTCTTCCAGGTCAGTGGTCAAGGGTTTAACACACTTGGGCAACTCATTGTTAGGTATTGCAGAGAATAGTAGGCTCAACCTTTTTCCAAATGGCAAGGGTGTAGGAAGCGAGAGGGCTGGGGGGTGACAGCCCCCCAGTGAAATTTGTGGGGGGAAAAGTATGCTTCAGCCCCCCCACTTTCCAACCACCAAAACCCTGTATTTGTCTCTTCTGTAAGAAATGTCAAATATTTGCAGTAATTAACCTTAACATTAGTCCAAAATGATGCACCAAATTGCATCTAAGGATAATCAAATATCCAAAAATTTTCCAACCTTGGGACCTTCCTTGTCTCATCTTTAAGAGGTGTCAAATGTTTACTGTAATTTACCTGAAAAATTGTCCAAAATGATGCACCAAATTGCATTTAAGGACCCTCAAATATCCAAAAATTTTCCAAAGGATAGGGAGACACCTCCCCTGAGACCCTTCCCCCAGGATGGCAATCTGACACAAGGTTCAGCCCCCAGTCTAAAACATCTTCCTATTGCCTGTGCCAAATGGGATAGAGTTTTGGTGCAGTATGCATTGTCAGAGTTGGGTACCAAAACTCTCCCATAATCCTTTGGCTTTTAGAAAAAGTGTATACAGTAGGCTTAGCACTTAGAAGCATTATCAAAACCAGGCTTTACACACGCACACACTACTTACGAAGTGCTAAGTGTACAAAACAATGCTGACATTCATATTCATATTCTATGCAAGGGTAACAAGTGCTAATTGTTCAGAATTTTGAGTTCAAATCTGATTGTAATAATGCATAAATTGAATATCGATACTCTTGAGGTATGATACGTGGCCATCACTTTACTACATGCACACAAATGTGTGTGGCTATGGATCCTACTGTGCATGTATGCAGTTTGTGTGTTTTGAGGATTTGTTTGTTATTGTGTCTGTGTGAGGTCCTTGTCTTGTTTGATGTTATGAATTCTGATTAACATGTTATATGCAGGTAAGTTGCTCTAGATATTGCATTGAAATGTCTGCATGTTGACATGGATGACCTTTAAGATCAGGGGTATATTGCTAGGGTTTGTGTCCCCCTGGGCAAGAAAAGTAATTGCCGCCCCTACCCCCATCTTCCGGGGGGCGGGGTTTGTCATGCGCGGCAGGACTAAGCAGAGTGCCACCATTGGTTGGCACAGAGCGTACAAGAAAATTTTTGGCTTTACAAACCCCTCAGATGGCTGGAAAGGACACTTTCTGAGTGTTTAAATTTAGTTGCATGTACACAGCTTTAAAATATGGATTCCTGTGAAATCTGTGGTGAAATTGCCATTTTTGTGCATTTGCCCCTTCTCTTGTTTAGATTGACATTTAATTGTGTCAATATTACTAAATTATTTTATTAAAAGATGAAATTGCTATATCAATATCATGCTCATGGCAAATGGTAGGTCCAACATTTTTTAAGTGATCTCAACTTGGCACTTCCCTAGAGGTGGCCCCATGGCAACTCCCCCTTGCCCCCAGCTACAGTACTGATTAAGATGTATACAATAAATTTATAAACTGTAAAGAATAGTCCAAACCCAAATTTGTTTTTGATATAATACAGAGTTGAGTGTAAGCATTCTGGTGAAATGTTCATTTAATTTCCATGTTCGGTTCTCAAGATAATTAATAGCAACTGAAGTTATCACATTTTCTACCAGAAGTCAACTTGTAGCAAATAGGTGTGATGTCATGGTTTCTCAATGCGGACCAATGTTTTGTATGTGTTTATTTTTCATCCTAGTATTGTTTTGACCTTGGATTGAAGTCAGGGTTTGCTATCTTGCCCCTAAGGCACATAAAGTTAAAAAAAATTCCACTGTTCACGATGCATTTATGGACATGAGATTTGTTGTATAAATTGGTAGTAAATTTTTAAGAAATACAATGAGTCCAATACATGTACAGTAACAACCCCAGCAACTACTGAACATGCTTCATGCTGAATGATGTTTTAATTTGTTAGTCAGTTAGATCAGATTTAACGACACACCAGCTTGAACACGAATGTGTTATATTGTGTCAACCAGATGTAAAGCTCAAATATGGAGATCAACGGTGACCTAACATTGTAACATAACGAGAGGATTACTTTCAAAGGTGTACGTTTTACTGACTGGTCTATGCATAAGCCTACACCTGTACTTTCCCCTTTTTTTGTTTACATTTTGATGCGAACTCGCGTGTGCTTCTATTTCTTAATTCATTTGAAGGCCACTTCTGCTGAAGTACGGGGGAGAATCAGAGTACGAGACAAGTGTAAATGCACCATGATCAAATCTTACATCAATCAGATCCGAATCTGGTGTAAAAGCATCCTCACTTTTTGGAAATTTTCTCAAATGTTGACTTTCACTTTTTCACACAGTAACTATTTCTCTGCTACTGGAAATAGCAATGGTAAATTGCAGACTTGTAGTAGAGAGTAGACCAGCCCTCAAAATACACAAGGATAGTGGGGGATTGCCCAGCTCAGAAGTGAAACAAATTGTCCTTAAATTACACAATAACTATGGCAAAGTTATGGCCAAAAAAAAAAAAAAAAAACTGAAAAAAAAATTTGCCAACCCTCATACATGTTTAATTTAGAAAGTTCTGCTATGAACAGCTGGTAGACCTTCTATACAAGTGTCATTTAAATTGACAAAAAAAATCTTTGTGTGATGATAAGACCACATTAAAACTCAAGTTTGAAGAGGACTTCCAATAACCCCACAAACTCCAAATTGGAGCCCATGTAATCCAAAGAATAAGTGTTTTGTGTTTTCGAAAAGTGACCCCATCCAGAAAATACTATTTTTAACCCCGCTGGTTTATTGAACCAGACCCAAAAGGTATGTAATTTGTCCAAGCCTTTTATTAATCTTCCCTGACATTGTGATTGTGAAGCTTCCTGCTTCTGTGTCAGCTGTTTGCTTAGTTTCCTCTTACCAAGTATAAGTAAGATCCATGCGTCATTAGTCCATTGCAGATTCCAAGAATTAAGAGTAATATAATTGTCTACCCATGGTAGTCTGCTTAGTTGGCTTGTCAGGCTGGCATCCAGCCATACTGCACATGTATCTGTCAGGTACGTACTGTATGGAGGGGAACAACTGTCAGCCACTCTGTGGAGTGATTTGATGAATGAAACATCTTTGGTAGCTTTACAGGACTATATAATTGAAATCGAAACTGATTAAAATGAATTATTTGTAGAGCTGAGTTTACTCTAGCTGGGAATGGTCAAGTAAATTCATCATTAAAGTTTGGTAGTAGAGTTATTTTTGTAGTGTCATTAAGAATCCGAAGAGAAGGCAGATAGGCCTAAGTAGCAGAGATTCATGTAGAAAAGTGGAAATGTGTAGGGCCCTTAATGCAAAATTTACTTCGTGGAAATCAGAAAGTCAATGGGAGCTGATCTCCAAAGAGTGGTGTGGTGGTTGGGTAAGGGGGGAGGGTGAGGCAGGAATGGAGCAAGAATGCATCCTTCCCATCCACCCTAGGATTTACTGCTATGCAGACCAGTAGGTCCATATAACAACCACATTATGCTTAGATGAAAAGACAATTTCAGAATTGTTGACTTAAAAATACTATTATATATTAGCAAGGGGGTACAAGATCATCATGCACAACACATTAATAAACAAGTCGTAAACCTGGTATTATCATGTAGCATCTCCATTGTCGAGTTTTCTGAACATAGGAAAAAATATATTTCAAAAAAATATATGTTCATATAACTGATAAGCTCCCATCCTTTTATTCATATTCAATCAAGAGTAAGTGGACATTTGAAAAATTTGAAAAATATTTCCATGAAAGTAGACGGAAGAATGGAAGAGAAGGGGGTGGGGTGGGAGATGTGAGGCAGGAAGAGTGATTAGTGTGAACTGAATTTTGTTCAGTATTCATGTCTTCAGGATGGTATGGCATTGCTGTAATCAAGTGAGAAAATTCATAGTTTGCTCTTTTTCTAATTGATTCAATGGTGGTGGTACTGTATAAGTATACTATCATTTAATATAAATATCAATTTTACCCCCCCCCCCTTTTTCCCCCTCTGTCCTCCACTAGTCTCAGTCTCCTCAGTTGCAGTTCAACACATGGCTGCCTGATAACAAGGTGTGAAATATATATTTAACAGGGCTTTGCCATTTACAACTTCTTCAACAAAGAGAGTTCTAGGAAGGGAACTGGACATGCCTGTATCATTAGTTCTGTGTGCTCCTCTTGTTATTAGGTAGTAGCAGGTTTGTCAGATGTTCTGTGAGGCGATTGGACAAATTTTGGCATTCAATGTGGTAAAAAAATGGCAAATAAAATTTGGTTGCCTTTAACACTCCCATTGCTTAAAAATCATTATGAAATGTATATGTACATAAAATAACCCTGCTTGCTTTTCAGAAACACCAATTGAGTTTATAATACCTGTGTAGCCTATACTGCCAATTATGCAGGCATGTATCGTAAGTTCTGTGTGCTCCTCTTGTTATTAGGTAGTAGCAGGTTTGCCAGATGTTCTGTGAGGCGATTGGACAAATTTTGGCATTCAATGTGGTAAAAAAATGGCAAATAAAAATTTGTTGCCTTTAGCACTCCCATTGCTTAAAAATCATTATGAAATGTATATGTACGTAACATAACCCTGCTTGCTTTTCAGAAACACCAATTGAGTTTATAATACCTGTATAGCCTATACTGCCAATTATGCAGGCATGTATCGTAAGTTCTGTGTGCTCCTCTTGTTATTAGGTAGTAGCAGGTTTGCCAGATGTTCTGTGAGGCGATTGGACAAATTTTGGCATTCAATGTGGTAAAAAAATGGCAAATAAAAATTTGTTGCCTTTAGCACTCCCATTGCTTAAAAATCATTATGAAATGTATATGTACGTAAATACGTAATACCTGTATATCCTATACTGCCAATTATGCAGGCTTAGTGTGAATTTTGGGGCATAAAGTTTGCCACAATTTTCTATGGAAATCTTGGGAAACTGCATTTTTAACAAAAATTGACAGTGAAACGTAAAAATGCCAAGAAAACACCAAAATGCTGTTTTGTGTGTGGTTTAAAATTTTGCATGACAGCATCATCGCGAAAACACCACATTAAGCGCTTTTGGTGTTCAAAATGCCAATATGGCAAATGCTATAGGCAGAAGTAGTGTACAAGACAGAAATTGGGTGTCACTGAGTGACTAGTGATAGATCCCAAACCAGGTACAGTGTATCTATTTCAAGTACTGTAACCTGGCTGGAACAATTTTACACCTGGCCTCTTTCATACTGCACTACGAAAAATGTGTTGGATGAGTTTCATACATTTTCACCTCAAGCTTTCAATAACGAGATCAAGATTTCATCACTTAAATTTTTAGTTGAAGATGAGGAAATATGATTCCTTCAATGGGAAATGTTTTAAACCCGGAAAAGGTCGAGAAAAACCCCCCAAAGAGCTAGGCTCAGGGGAGTTAAATTATTCACAAAAACTTTGAAATTGAAGGGAGATGTGTTGATCTTTTAAAATACAGTATTTGAAATTCATCTTGTGACTTCTGTACATGAAGAGGTTATGTCTAAAGGTCTGCCCTTTCTGTTGTGTTCTTTTGATGGTAACTTTCAATGTAGGTTGAAACTGAGTGCAAATGATACCATAGAGTTTTGACAGAGACAACTTGAAGTATCTGGTCTTGCAGCTGCATGCGTGCTTGTTGTTACCACTTCTAATATTTGAAGTATATACTGTTATTATGCTTAGGGCATGTACATTCATTCAAGATTCCAAAACTCCATACTTTACACTGCTCTTGCTAATACTGTACTTTATAACCTAGTGCTGCTGTACCAGGGCTGGAAAAACACTTATTTCCCAAGTAAGTCAAATTTCCCACTATTTTATAGGTAAATATTGATTTCATGGACAGGAAAAAAAGCTCAATTTCCTTCCAGTTACTAAAATTTCCTTCCAACTGTTCATTAAATTTCCTAGTAAGGAGATCCCCCAAAAATGAATATTCCTAATTTTATCCACCCATAGTTGCTACAATAGAAAAATGCTGAGTGCCAAAAATGGAAGAAATTTTAAATTCATAATTTGTATTTCCAGCTCGAGTTCTTTAGAAAATACAAACAAAGTGTATTCTGGGAGAAGAGAACAGTAAACTGCCCCAGCCTATTTGGCCTACAGTACAGTAGTTGGAATCAAGGGAAACTCAATTTTAGGGAAATTTTATGGTTGTTCTTCGGACATGACCCCAGAAGTCATTTGTTTTCTTTTTGCATGAACTTTGGTTGTCCCTCACAAATTTTGGTTGTCACAGGTGACTGGACAACTGTTAAAATCGAGTCCTGCAGATGATTATAGAAACCCCTGAAACAGTGAGCTACAAATTTGTGGGTGGGAATATTTAATTATTTCCAAAAAAATTTAGTTCTTTACCAATAGGCAAAATAAAATACCTTTCTGGCTTAATTCCTATGAGATGAACCAGTCAGAATAAAACAATGAAATTAGTATAAATTGATATATCACTTAAAATCTGAAAAATTAACTATATTCTTCTAAGGAAATGAAGAAGGTCCCAACAAAAGGTTTCTCCTTATGACAGTTTATTTTCCAATGTTTTATGTGAATAATTAAATATTGGTACCTGTATATTATATCATGTTGCATTAATTATGAGAGTATTGGAACATCATTTGACCCTGCACTGAGGTAATAACAAGTTTACATTGTGAGATATATACTGTAGAAACAAAGAAATATCTGATTCATGGAACTCAAAAACTTGCCATTTCGAGGAAAGACTGGTATACTGACATGGAGGGAGAAGTCTACACTGCATGGAGGAAGGGAGGGGGATATCACTTTCTATTTTAGTTTTAACTCTCTTTCTTCCCCCTTCCCTGCCGTCTCCCTTTTGCAGCAATGCTTCAAAAAAGTGATAACCAGCAAAAACTGCAGTTTCTTATGCTACAAGTGTCACATATACAGCTACAATGTATACATGTATGTTAAAACATAAACTGCTTCCTTCACATTTGCCCATTTTGCTTCTTTTTCTCTGTATCATTGTGTAGCCTGCACCAGTACAGTTCCCACCCCATAAAGCATGCACACCATAACTCTGTGCTTTCATAATGCAAAACCGTCAGTCACATTCTCATTGACTGGTATGAATACTCTCATATCCGTCAGAAGTACTACACTGTGCCAAACCTGAAGACATTATTTGATCACACGTACTGACCCTTCTCTCATTTTAGGCTTTCTCAAAGAAAGTGACCTGTATAGGAATTTTTGACATGACTCCCGCATTTGCATTTGCCTAGAATTTGTAGTTGAATTTTACCCTGTCTTTACTTTTTTAGGTTCATTTTTATCCCTTTATTCTAGCTGACACTATATAGCACATACCTGTGGTGTGTTGTTAAACCCCATCTAACTAACTAACATACTGCAAAACATGACTTAATACAGGTCAGGCATTTGCCACAAGTTATTTTTTCTTCACTCACCTTCTTTCTTTTAAAATCAATTAAGTAACCAGTAGCTAAGTTTAAAATACAAACTTGTTATGTCAGTGTTTAGAGAGAATAAAATCACCTTCACAGTTGCAAAAGATGCAGTTGGGAAGTCATGTGTTTTGCCACCTAGTTATGTCATAGAACATTGGCTTTATGTACTTCTGTACCCTCAAATTAAGGCATCCATTCAGTAGCCTACTACAGAATAAAGACAAAGGATTCTTGCGTATTTACTATGATCAGCTATTCAGAGCATTGACTCGCTTGTCTTCTCCCTCTTCCCTCTCCTTCCACCAACAGTTTTGCAGCCACTGGCATTTAAGAGCGCTTTTTTAGATTTTATGCATTCATTTGCATCTAATAGAAATCGTTTGAAGTGAGCTCTTAAGAAATAAATAGATATTTTCATTATTAAAGAAATGTTTCCCTGATAAAGTCATTTCAATATCATGATGCAGTACATTTTGAAAGATCCATCTTCTTCAGTGTGTGAGTAATGCATTTTATTGGATAAAATGACGCACCTGCACAGTACAACCTTAAAGTGCAACACACCTTGGAGTGAATGATAATTTGTGTGAAAGACCTGTGAGCAGGCTTCTGGGGGAAGAACGTAACATGGTGGTGCATCTCTTAATTGATTTTATGTGGCAAGGCTCATTCATGCCTCTGAGCAAAAGTTAGTCATTTTTGGAAATTTCTTTCATTGAGGTAGCTGCCAGCAAAGTTTAGATGGTGAGAGTGGTATGACCCTGAACTGATAGGGAAATTAAATGAAAAGTTCGTAATGAAATAAAGAAGTTCATTTAAAAGGTTTCTTATAAAGTAACAGCTAGCAATGTATCATACTCATATTTTATTTCACTAGGTGAAAATGTGTTTTAGGAATTGGTAGCTACAGTAGGCAAGACTTCAAAGAAACTAATTATCATCTTTTACGATGATAATGAAAGTATGTGATGATGAGGTTTCAGTGAGTCATTCACAAAAATTAAGATGTGTCAACACAGTACAGTACATACAAATAGATACATGCAGCACACTAAAGTATTAAATACAGGGACATGTCAGTGGCACACATGGGTCCGGAAGCCTGGAATCTCCCTCCAGAGAAATTTTGGTAATGATGGAAAATTTTGGCAATTTGAAGGAAATTTGGCTTTTTATACATGGATGCATTTGAAAATATGTGGGAAATACTGACCCACTTTGTGAAAAGCAAACATTTCCTCCTGCCTGGCACATAAGGAATGCAAACCATGATATTATACAGGGGCAGACATTTGTGTGAAAAAGTGATGGGATGAAGGGCCTTTGAGATCAAGATAAAGGGCCTTTGAGATCAAGATAAAGGGATGGTCAATGGAAGGCTTGGGAGCATCAGTCTCCCCGCTTGGTTTTTTTGTGGCCATTTTTAACTCACCAACTTCAACTGTTCATCACATTCTAATATGATGTCTACGGATGGGAGGTTATCTCCCATCCTCCCAGAGATATCCACCCATGATGCTACATACTCACCTGTTATACTGTTTGGTGTAGAGGCAGAGGGCAGAAAACAAGCACCACCTTTGAGGTACAGGTTTACCTATTATGCTAATCACATCAAATACTCAAGTCCAAAAAGCTTTGAGTGAGAAAGAAAAAGAGCAGTTCAGTGTGTTCTTTTTAACTACAGTGCAAAAAATTTGAATGGGATAAAGTTTTCTTATATTGAATTTTTTAGTTCTAAAAGATGTCCATAGTTTGCATGAGTAAGACTCTTGAGAATGGCCTTTCACTGTTTGAATAAAATGTGTTTCTTTATTGACTTGTCACGTGTCATGTGGATAGGCTGAAAAATCAACTTCAAGGAAGCAAAGAGGAAGCACGTCTGGAATTATAAAGATATTTTTGTGACATGTGTGATAGATCAAGGAAACCGCATCAAACAAATAGTAATTTAACTGTCTGGTTGGTCTACAGTAACAATTTAATGGCACTGGAAGAACATAAAGATGCTTGCTCTACCAGCAAATAATATTGATTTTTCCTTTCTGATGGAAGTGACACTACACCTGATAGAGACCTCATTCAGATGAAAAAATATTTACAAACTTGGAGAGAAAAGACAAAAATAATGTGACAGAATGACACCATTTTATCTGGAGTGTGGGAAATTGATGTGAAAATTTGTGGTTATTGAGGAAATGTCATTTGTGTGAAGTGCGATTGGACTCACCACTTCTGTGAGTCAATTTTCTAGAGAGAATGGGTTTGATGAGAAATTAGATTTTGAGTGCAGTTGCTGTCAGATAGGGGACATTTAAAGCTGTAGAGAAAGCTGTTGGTAATTGCTTGTGAGGGTTGACTGCCTACAATAATGCAATTGAAATTGCGAGGATTGGTACAGTATTAAATGTGCCCTGTGATTATCTTGAGGCGTTAAGTAAGATATTCTAACCATTTACTGTTCTTGGATAGATTTTTGAGCCATATTCATTAAAATGGAATTTCCTTGTAAATTAAAAAATATGTCAGTTTGCTGCAAAAGTACAGTATGAAGCACTGTAGATGTGAAGTACTTCAATGTGTTGCTTATCTGTTGAGCACTGAAGAAGAAATATTGCATTTGCAATGCACCAACATAGCTTGCAACAAAAGTAGCCATATATAATCATTATTAGACCATTCATTCTCACCAGTTAACTCTAGCAGTAGCTTTATCTCCCCAATATGTAATGCATTTGGAGTTAAAGATGAACATTTCATCTTTTGAAATTTTGAAAGTGTGGGCCAACCAGTGATTCTTGAGCTACAAGTAACTTAATTTCTTTTACTGAGTACCTTATCTTTTGAATATATAAAGCTTACCAGGCTGGCTTATTTTGAATTAGCAATTATAGTGTGTATTTAAAAATCATGACTTTTTGAAAAAATTTTGTATATATTTAAAAATGCTGTATTATTTGCAAGAGTAAGGTTCTTCTTATAATAAATTGTAATAGGATGTTATCATTCTCTCATCCACAGTGTTTAATTCCTTGAAGTATCATTTTTGTTGTCATTGCATAGGTATTGGACATACTGTATTTTTGTCACTGAGCAGTTATATTAGTTGGCTATTCTTATGTCTGCCTTTCAGTCAAAAATACTAAAAAAATAAAAAAAATAAAAGCTGTAGGTTTTCATACAGCAGCTTTAATCAGTAAAGATATTTTACAGCATCCACATCCTGTAATGATCATTTTTAAATTGGTGAAAATGTTTATGTTGGAAAAAATCCTTTCTTTGCACAATTTGGCTTGCATTGTAACAAACACACCTATTGCGTGCAATATTGAAAGTATACTGATGCCTTGAAATTTAGATAAAAGTGTAAATTTTATTACCTGTACAGTAGTTCTCTATTTTCAGATTAATCTGCTTGAATGCCTGCAATATTGCATGCAACATTGAATTTAATATAAAACCCTGACAATGCTTCAACAATGGAATATCTGATGCAGTTTGTAGTATTAAGTAGGCCTATTTGGAAAATTCACAGATGCCAATTTGCTGAGTTGAATTGTGTAATTTTACATGTTCATATGTATGTGTGCAGTGAACCCTTTCCTTTGAAAGAGAGAAAAAGAGAATTGCTATGTTAAGAGAGCCTCTAAAATTAAAAAAAAGAAAAAAAAAAGAAAAAGAGATGTTTTAAGTATGGGTGTGAGTACAAGTATAAGTGCCTCTACAGGTAGGTGTGAGTATGCGTACTCATCTCTTTCTTGAGTATGAGTTTGTACCTTTGCATTCTTTGCCTTTACCAATTTTGAATCTGCAAGTTTTAGTACAAATTTGTACTCACAAACTATACAAGTTCAGGCAAATGTGCCAGTATAAAGTTGGCATGAAGAATACTTTGGAATCATGCCATGCTTGCTTTACAAATAGTAGTATGTAGTCACAGTAGTATAGGGTAATATTACCCAGCATAAAGGTGAAACAAGCTTAGAGTATGGTAATAGAGGCCAACAGATTAATAAAATGGCATGTCCATTGATACATACTGTACAGTATTTGTAAATAACCAGGGAAGTTTTACAGTTTATAAAACTGTTGTTATGACTTTTTACTTAAAGTTTTACCATTTAATACTTGAGAACATACAAATCTGTTCACCTTTCACAATTAAAGGTGATCGATCTTCTTCATAACAACATCAAGTAAACCTACTCAAGTGGATTTTTAATACTACAGCTGTCAATCAGTAGTACAGAGCAAGGATCCTCCAGCCTTCCAAGGCATTGTAAAAGTAACTGAAGGCTGGGATACACTTATCCATCAGTCCCTTCCATGGGGATGTGAAAAATTGGTCCTGGGAGCAGAATTTAGAACTGCTGCTACCAGTGTTAGAAAGAAGGGGTTTGACATGCACAGATACATGTAGCAATGGCTCTGTGTATGTAAAATTTTGCCTGTGCATGCAAAGTTTTTTGTCTTCCCCTTTTTTAAGGAGAATTTCAGTTGTGCATGTTACTTTTATTTTCCTAATTCAAATCCTGATTGCTGCACCCCTGCCTCTACACCCTTTGGGCCCTAGATTACTAGTTGAAATGAGGAGACAAATTTTGCCAAAGTTTAGTCCACCAGCAACCTGCTATAGGGTCCATATGAGTTCTTATATGGCTTCGTAACTCCTTATATATGTTACACCTAATGATTAAAAGGATTGCCCACATCGCATGGACAAGCCATCCTAATTAGTCCTCACCCAACATACTGCACATACAGTAGTGTGACAAAATTTCATTGTTATAGTGGTCAAGGAAACCAAATTTTGTTTTAATATAAAATCTATGAAGCAAATGGGAATTTGGGATGCATGCCAGGCCTTTTTTGGTTGTCTGAAAGAAAATTTAGTAGTCCACAAGGAAATTTGCTGTAACCCTTAAATCAGTCTGTCAACTTGTTGCATGGAATTTGGTTGTCCATCACAGATTTTAATCGTCAGGTGACCGGATGACTGATAAAATCAAGCTCTGAGTAAAGAACAGTTACATTACACCATTAAATTGAATGTTTTTCCTTATTCCTCCCATCCAGCATTCCAACAAGAAAAGCTCATCAGCTTTGGAAAATAATGTAAAATTTTTCAGAACTAGTTGTTTTTTATCAGAAAGTACTGGCCTGAAACAGCACTTTTGCAATAAGAGGTAGGATGTTGATTGATGAAATATATTTATAGTAAGGGCTACAATACTTCCAAAACCCGTCTGCATTTGTCAACATGGAAGTTTGTTTGAAACTTAGTTGGAGTTATTGTTAGATAGGGTTTTTTATATGAAATATTTGAGGTCAAATGTATTTAAGGGAGAATTTGGGGTCATACTTGTCCAGCAATAATTAGAAAAAAGGAGGTAAAAGGAGGTCCAAGTGTTACACCCATAGATGAGGGTAGCTCAAGGTGATATTTGGAATTAGACAGTTTTCCTTTTAGTTTATTGCAGGATAAAAATGATTGGAAACAGTTGGGATCAAGTCCAAGGGAGGAGGATCATAGGAAAATGGTATAAATGGATGGAGAGTTTTCTTGTCTGACTTCCTCCTCTTAAAATTAGTAAGCAAATTTCATTACTGCATCAGTACTGTTTACAAATTTGGCAAAGGTTTCTATCAACTAGCAAGATAGGCATTGGGACAGATTCTGCCTTGCCTTTTTTTCCTTTTGATCAATAGGTTGGTTTACTTTTAACTAAACTCCTTATCTCCATGTAGTCGTATGAGCTTATGCACCATTGGTGCTCTAGAGTGTAAGAGACATTTATCCAGTTATCCAGAAATTCATAGAACCCATCTTAATACTGGAGTGAAGGGTAAGCCCTTTGAATGAGAAGTTTCGTTCTCATCATAATCTTACTTAGCTGAGGGAGATTCCCATAGTTGTTGGTAAAAGCTTCTTAGTGAGACCTTTCTTTTCAAAAACTTTATCTTTATCCCAGAAATAGCAACTTCATGTGCCACATGAACACACCAACCATTTTGCTGTGATGCCAGGGCTTGGCTCAGAATAAAAAAAAAATAAATAAGTTAAAGCTGAAAAGCTGATTATTTGAGCTCATCTTAATGTACTTTACATTTTTTTACAAGGGCTATCTCTTGGATCACAAGAACTCCCTTGGGGTTTGTGAGGACTGTTTATTAATTGTTAGTCGAGTTGTCTGGACGAACCAATGTTTTTGTTTTATTTTTGCTTTAATTTGACAGAAGTGAATGTACTTTTTGCCATAATTATGAAACAGATATTTAGTTTGGTAGAACTATATGAAAGATGGGGGGGGGGGTGGGGGATGGGGATTTGTTTTTTTGTTTCATTTTTCTGTCCTGGATATTCTTTCAATTGCAGTTTTTAACACCAAAAATAAAAATAAAAAAACACAAAAAAGTCTACTGCTTCCATTATGCTGTGCCAGTATTGAATGTTTGTATTCCTTTCCTATTACATCCTCTATTAAAGAGTAGTTGATGCATTTACAGCACAGCATAAAATATCCTTTACTGGTCCCCCAATGCCTCATGCATAAAAAGCATAACCTTCTGAGCCATTGGAATACTCACAAGTAAACCTCAAACTGGGTGAAGAATATTTATAATTACTTTCCCACATGACAAACAGTCAAACAGCCATTATTTCAAATTTACTACAGCCAACGGAACTTTGGTTTATAAACACACAGTACTGACGAGTCCCCTCAAGAGATTTGGTCACCTTAGAATGAAGTATAAAAATCATTAAGTACTAATTATTTTTCAGTATTGAGAGCAGCATTGATTTAATGCCAACAGTCTCCCTGGTTTGTTTTTTTCTTGTGGCCAGTTTGAACTCGCCAACTTCAACAGTGCATCACATTCTAATAGGTTGTCTATGGATGGAAGCTAAATTTATGGGCATCGTTATAGTGCAGCTCAAATCTCATATGGTATGCTCTGTCGATCTCTGTAATTATTCTTTGATGATTATTTTGTTTGAATGTTAAAGGGTTATAAAGTGTACAATTGAGTGTTCAGGTGGAACAATTACATCATGCCAATGTTGCATACTGTATCTCAAAATTTTCTGTCTTTAGGAGTCAAACTATTAATGCCAAAATTGGCTCTAATACACTAATTTTGCTCCATTTCCATTGCCGTGGCTCACATGGTTACTCATGATTACTGTATGAAACAACATTTCCATGGCTACACTTGAGTATACATGAGTATACAGATGCATTTACCACTTGCAGTTTTTTTTTATTGTTCACAGCCATTCAGAAGGTGGAGTTACTGTACAATTGAGTGAATTCATAAAATTAAGAACTTTCTCAGTCCCAAATTTTGAAATATAAAAAGTAGGAAAAACATCAAATAGTGACTTGTGTATCCATGAGGATAGATTCCCAAGCTCCCTCTGTCACATCTTGTCATCATAGGTGTCATTAAAGAATTGGACAATGATGCTGCCAATTCCTAGCAAATTTCTCTCTTATCTAATGCAGTATGTCTCTCATTGAAATTATATTCTCTGTTTGGCATGGGTACCTTCTGTTTCCTTGGAGATAATCCATTTTTTCATCATTTCCAAAACCATACAAAAGAGTGACACACTTACAGTAGGGGGATGCTAGTGGGCTATGCCCTCCTCTGCTGTTGCTGCCTTTTTTTAATTTAATAACCTACAATATGTTACTTTTTTCAGCACAAATTTTGCTTGCAAATGATATTACACATGTAGAACCTAAACACATGTAGGGACTCCTGATTATTCAAAAATTTTTGAAAGGGGGAGAGGGACACCCTCTCTCCATAGACCCCTCCCCATATACAGGTACTGGCAAAACCTGCTTTCTGCTTAAAAAAAAAATTAAATATAACTTGAGAGAGTTGCCTAGATACCATGGATGGAAATATAGTTATGGGCAAGTGGCAGGAATAATTTAAATAGCTTTTGTCCAGAAAATTTTAGAGCTGGACTGGGCCACCTAGTGTGACTTGATGTGGGCAGGTCTTTGGAACAGGGTTGTAGGTTCGGTGAGTGGCACTGGGCAGGACTACCAGAGACTGCCTTTAAGTGCCTGATACTGACCATCATTAAGCCTTGCATCTTCTAGGTCTAGCTACACTGTGATAAATTTGTTGGTTTGGACTGGTTTTGAAGGAACTTTAATTGAAAGGGAAAATCTTATTTCAAAAATCCAGGTTTTTTTTTTTTGCAAATTGGGCCAATGAATCAAGAATACAGCCCAATCATTTGAAAGGGTAAATATTTACTCATAATGCACCGTTTGGTTTTTTATGAGGAAGTCCACCTATGAATTAGTCTACTAACCCTGTTCTGGAATGTAGTCAATTATCTACTATTTTGAACTACTGGAATATGGGTGGCTACATTTGATGATGTATCCGCAGTGCTAGATTTACTGCAGTAAGTAGATACGTGACAATCTTTTACAGTGATACTAGTTTTAACCAATTGTACTGTATGCACTATGGAATATATATCTTGAACTTACATACTACACAAAAATAAATGTATACTGCACAGGATTACTGTCACATCAAAATAACCAAATGGCATTGCTTTACTATCACACTTTTCTCTTACAGTAGGCTATGGCTGGTTTTATGATTCATTATAAAGATGGACATTTAAATAAAAATGGGGAAGATATCATGAGCCAGTTTAAATTGATCTGCTTCTCATGATGAATAATTTACAGGATTAAAGAGGAGACCTCAATATCCTCTTTGACTGGTAGGTGTGAAAAGAGAAATGGAGGTAATGATCTGTGGGAATACAGGAATCATTTGTGAGATATTGTACTGTACATGTCTGTAAGAAAAGAGATGGGAGTCTGTAAGAAAAGAGATGTACATTACCTATAGACTAAGGGGGCAAGGATTACCCTTGGAAAGTAGTCTATAGGTCAAGGATGATTGCATATTTATGAAGATGTATTTTCAAAGAAAGAGAAATTTATTGCTGAAATTTTGTGGGCATTGCTTGGTATGCCTGAGAGAATTTATGACTAAAGTTAATTTGCTTTAAAGGCACCACTCAATCCAGATGTATAAATATTTAAAATGAGATTTGCAGAACTTCTCGAAGATTTTTGCCTTGAAATAGCTGGAAGCAAAAAGTTATGAAGCCAAATAAGGGAGTCATGCTATATAGAGATGACAACTAGCTGTGACCAGTGTTTAATGCTGTGACATTATTTAATCTGTTCTTTAAACTCCATTTATTTATAGATCTGTTCTTCTTTTATTCAGGTATAATAGACTGCAACAGGCATAATATACAGGAATATTATATTTCATAAATATTTAGATTTGGTTTGGATAACTGGTTCAATATGGAACTGTTTTTTTTTTTTTTTCTGGGGTGGGGTGTGAATGGAAAGGTTGTCAAAAGATGGTTCATAAGTCATAAAATTTGTAGGAAGTAATGAAGATCAAATTAGGCATTATTTTAGTTCTCAGAAAGTAATATCAATTTTTAAGATAACCACTGGATGAAGGCTAGTATTGCTTCATTAAAAATAGATGGCATTTCTGGTATAAATGTAGTGACATCCGAAAGGAAAACAAATTTTGTAGTAGTGAGGTACGTAGGCATTAAAAAATTTCATGCAAGGAAGGCTGTTCTGACATGACACATAAGAGACCAGATAATGTATGAGTGAAATATTATGCTTGTTTAATAGAGCATGAAATTAAGTACCGTTATGACAAATGTTGGAGTTATTGATATAAAATGTCCAATTCAGATGAGAATATACACCAAACTTCCAAGAACTGTAGATATTGTGTAGATATTTTCATTATTTATTGATAACAAACTTACAGGTTTTCAATGTTTCATTTTTTCATTGTTGAAACTACTATATTGATACACTTAATGCTAGACAAAAGAGTAATTAAGTAACAAGGCCTTTACCAGACAAAGGTTTGTCATGAACATTTTTGTCCCACATTTGCATGACAATGTTTGTGAACAATAAATGGATAGTTTGAATATGTTATTACAACAGTGGAGTACAAGCTTGGTCATGTTCAAGAAATGTAACAGTATGCACGAGTCATTAATATACAGTATGGTGATGTTAGTGGATAAGTGTGTTATCACCTGGATTAGGACTTAAGGGATTAGCTTTCTAAATATGTATGATTTGCAATATATAATGTTCACAACCTTTCTAGTCAATTAATGGGCAGTAACCTGTTCAAAACAGTACAATTACTTTCTTCAGTGAATCCAGTCAGTGTGAAAATTAACTTGAAAATAGTCATGTAAGATTCTTTTAATATTCTTGTGCAGTGCCTTGTTAAGTCTCCCAAGTGACATAGATATTCCATTGATCAATGAAAAGCTTGCATATCCAAGGTGGATAAATCTTCAGTTAAAGCAAAACTGTAAATTAACCACGTACAGCTGGCAGGGATTCCGCCAGAAACTCAAAAAAGGGGGGGGGATTTATTACTGCTAAACCCCCAGTCCAAATTGATGCTGTCCTTGGCCAAAG
>WURT03222741.1:14086-26718 GCA_009936505.3 Holothuria glaberrima | reverse complement strand
TAAAAGATTGTAATATATTTAAAAGATTGTAATATATTTAAAAGATTGTAATATATTTAAAAGATTGTAATATATTTTGAGATTGTAATATAGTTGAAGATTGTAATATATTTGAAAGATTGGAATATAATTCATGTTGTAATATATTTAATAGATGGTCACAAGTATTCATATTGTCATGTTGCATTTTAGAATGTAAATTTGCATTGTAATAGGTAAAAAACAGTAAATATACATATATCTGAAAGAAAACTTGAAGCAATTAGGCTTTTAGTAATAAATTCCCTTTTCTCGCGCCATATTGAACACACATAGTTATCAATCAGTACCATTATTTTTCATATGTTCAAAAGGAAAATGTTTCTGACTATCATTTCTTCAACAGAGGTTGGAGACGTTTGCGATATGAAAGGGACACTTCCATACAAAGGTTTCTGTCTCGGATCTGTACAAAACCAATCCAACAATGCATGTCGTGATATCTTTTCGGAATGGAGTTCTCTTCTCACAATAAAAAGCGATGCCTTGTTTGAGTTTGTCCAGAAGTGGCCTAAACACTTCCTTATTCGTCATCAACAACTCTATAAGATTGGATTGGAATCTGTTTATAACATAAATGTAACAAACATCACCTTGTCACCCAACTCACGGCCAGAGTTTCAATGGACAGACGGCACTCCTTTGACTCTCGACTATTTTCGTACAATGATAGATCATCTAGCTACCAATCGCCATTACTGTGTGCAGATGTTACTGTTTGACGATCTTTGGTGGGGTACTTTTGAATGCACATCCTCATCTGATACTAGAGCCTCCATCTGCCAAAGAGGTATAATGGTTCTATGTTTTCCTTACCTAGACTTCTATACACTGTAACGGGAACAAAGCAGACTATACTCTAATTATGCTTTTTCAGGCAAAACTGTAAATATTGGATAACAAATGACTCGTGTAAAACTGGTAATCTTTTACTTAAAATCTAAACATAGTTTAAGGCCACTGGAAAAAGATGGCGTTATAATATGGTGATTAATATTAATAAAACCATAACAGCTGTGATCAGAACAGATACACGGATTTTAAAAACCGTTAGATTCTGCTCATGTCTATGACATGATCCTGTCCTCAAGTTTCAGTTCATAAGAGCTATACAACGTAGAAGCATTTGTAATTAATGGGGTACACCAGGGAGTTGCTTTTAAATAGCAACGTCCTGGGTGCACTGAAGGAGGACCCAGGGCATGTGTAACTAGAATAAGTCTTATACCGGTCCTTCGGGAACCAGACGAAATAATAATTTGTAACTGAAATTTCCTAAAATATAATTCCTCGGTACTTTTTTAATGAATAATAGTGTTCGCAAAGGTAACTCGTGTTGACTTTATACCGGATGAACTAAACATCACAAAGTATTCTGGGAGTGATCAACACCAACTTCTATTTGATTGCAATTTTTAGATGTTGACGAATGCATCGGACGAAACAACATATGTTCACACACTTGCATCAACACATATGGAAGCTTCTACTGTTCCTGTCCTCGAGGAATGATACTTGACCCACAAAGCTTGACCCATTGTATAGGTAACGTCAACCTTTCTACACATACCTTACGAATGGCCACTTTAATGAAAAATGTATGTAAATCAAGACTTTTTATGCTAGGGGTTTGAACTTTTCTTTGCAGAAGTATGCCATTGAAGATAGCTTTTACCCTTTACGGCGTCATCTCTTTGGAAGTGACGCCTGGGTCTCCATCCCTCATGGTATGTAATCGATGACACCCTTAATAATTAGAAAATGTATTGTCTCATGTGTCCTTATTTCTCTTCAGATTCCTGTGGTATTATTTTGAAGGAACAAATTGATGTCACAGCTTTAACTGATTACTCCACTCCTTCCTGTTATTTTTTGTACAACAACGATAGCGACTACTTTACAGCATATCAGACATGCGCAGAAATAGGGTCTGAGTTAATTTCTTTGGAGGACGTTCCACTATTACAGGTAAAATATACCAGCTTACTTTACTCTTTTAAAAGGATATATATTTTTCGACAAGTTGGCAAAAATTAGTTACTCGTGAATCAACTGGTCATTTTAAATTTAAGTTTCAAAAGTATGGATGTTCTCTAGATGTATTTATACCTCATGCCCTTGTATCCTGTTATGGTTGGCCGCATTCGAACAAGTTGCGGGCAACTGTAGGGTCAAATTCTGAATTGAAGTGACAATTGATTAGATACACAAGTGAAAGTAAAGATCCTGGATCCTGTTTCTTTCTTTGTTCATCTTCTTTGCGCTTTGCGTTGCAGAATATTTCAGAAGGGAGGGAAATAATTTCATGGGTAGCAGCAGGTGATGTGATGGCTTTGAGGCCAGGAAAATTACAATTACAGTACAATGGATCTTTATGTGCTGTTGCAAGCCTCGGAGAAGATAACCAAGTACGTCAGGAAGACGTCAGTTGCACTCAAAATGAGACGTTTGTTTGCAAAAATGGTAAGATTTAAGATATTTCCTCTTTCAAGAGAATTACTTTCTTCGATACATTTCAGCAGATTAATCGCACTTGGTTCATCTCAATGTACCTCGTCTTGTGATTTCCTCCTCAGAATCCACATACTCAATAGTCCTTATGCGTTGACGTCACACGATGTCATTTTGGAGGCAAAAGAATGAAGCACGTGGTACGCAAGTAATAGACTTCGGATGCTCGTGTAGTAGATTTACGAGCGCATCCGGTGGCTTCACAGATCAGCTGTCTGCATTTGATAGTGCAACTTGCAGTGATGCGCGCTTGCCTCCAAACGAGGGAGCACTTTCTGCTCTGTGACGTCATGTGCATAAGGTCTACCCTCTTGATCATATCGTCACCTCATATTCAAGCAACTGTATTTTTTTTTTTTACTTTTATAAAATGTATCTTACTAAACCCTAAACTATCTCAGTTGAAGCAGAAAATGTTACAATGTCAAAGTGGCAAGGAGTAGTTAGGCTACTTATGCTGTGCAGCTACATGTTTCATTAGAAAGAGGGTGTCCTTAATTGATCCTGGCAATGTAAGCACATCATTTCTAACCCATCTTGTCGTTTTATGAAGAAATCGAAGAGCTGTCCTGCCAAACTTTGTGGTTAGAAGGACGGACAGAGACCTCAACATCTGCGTCGGCTGGTACAATCCTAGCTACAGTTTTTCCACCGTACTACATGGCTGGTTCATCATGTAAGATTGAAATAAAAGGGCTGCCTAACCTGTTTATACGGTGAGTAAATATTGCATATTACTGCATAAATTGCTATGTATATAGCGTATCGTGCCGCCATAGATGAGAACTTATTTTCTGCCAGATATAAATATTAAAGCGCCTTACTCTCATGTCTTTTCTTTTTCATATTTCTGCCATACTTAATGGAAATTTGCTACATTCACCTTTTATTCAAAATAAAATCACAAGCAGTTAGTATGTGTCACATAAGATATGTTTTCTATCTTTACTTGTACGCAGTTATAAATGTACAATGTGCTCTTTATAGAGTGCGACTGATCTTAGGTCAGACCCTACCTTTCTCTGAGTAAAATACATAACAGATAAAATAGCCATTCGTCTGTCTATGGATGGAAAATTCAGTACAAAGCACCGATTGTCAAAAAAACGCATTTATCTGCCTTTGAAGTTATTTCGTCATTTTAGAAATATCATTGGCTCAAGGGACACCGAACAATCTATTGTCTTCTAATAGATTCAAGATCCATCGAATGGTACTAAGAGAGAAGCTACCTGACCAAGAATGCTATGACAAGCTAGTTGTGACTAACATTCATGAAGGAGGTGATAAACATGTAAGAGGGATTTACAGTGGAAATATAACTGGACTAGAAGTATTTTGCCACACTCACGTCACTATTGATCTCCAAATGGGGTGTCTCACTGCCAACATGCCTCTTACACTTGGGTTTGAAGCCACGTTTTCCTCCGTAGGTAAGCCTTTCCAGAGAGTATTATTAATACATTAAGTGTGGAGGAGACTGTAACCAGGTGTTAGTAGTACGAGTAGGATTTTCAACCTCTTATAGCTCTGCAGAATAACGTCATTTCGACATCCCAGATTAAAATGTGATGAGCCGGATTTTGGGCTATAATCTGGGATCCACGTCGTATTTTGAAAGTATGATCAAACCCAAGATTTTCGTTGTCTTTACCGCTCAAAACCTTTACAAACGTCGTGTTTTAGTCCTGTTTGTTTCACAAAGAATACTTCTAAGACATTGAGACCCCCACCCTCAAAAAGACGTAGACCAATGTGTTTTTGACAATGCTGTTGTGAGCCTTTCTTAAAGGGCCTGTGGGTGCAATTCTCAGAATCCACTTCGACCCAGCCCCTCATGATAAGTAATAATATGAAGTATTACATATCTTTTGAACTGCCTTGCACCCCCTCCCCTGACGGTATTTTCTGCACTCTGGTGAAAACATTTTGTGTTTGTGAAAAAATCTCGTCTTATAATTCGCATCTTCATGTATCGAATTATTGTTGAATAACTATCATTTTTATGTTCCACCGGGGAGTTGCAGCAGCAGTAGGCTTACAAGCCGGGGTTTTGCGGCTGTAACCCCCTTCGTTCTAGAAAACTGTGTATAGGGAATTTTTTGGGGGGATAAGACAATTATCTCGATTAATAAAGGTTTTTCTCGGGCAAAAAACAGCTCATTCAGAAAATGTCCCATGCTGCTCTTCTGAACATGTACACATCAATTTAGGGAATTGAGCTCGCCACTCTTGTTACTTAACGTGTTTTGCTCCTGTCATTTATCACCTACATCCATGAAAAGTGAAAAGCAACTAAAACTGAAATCAGTTGAAGAAAATTGTATTAAGCAGACTAAAACCAATGGTACGTGTTCTCATTGTCGAAAGAGAGACAAATAAAAATACAAAATCCTTAACAAACAAAGAAATGCGCCATGAGATGTGATAGTAAATGATTTCATTATGGATCCTCTAATTTGATGTTAAGTTGCACTCAGGTAATAAAAAGAAATCACGAGTACCAATACAATTCGTAGTCCTCTCTACCGTTTACGTTCTTTGGCTTCCAGCACCAACAAATTTCAGTCACTTTTTCTCTCAGAGTTTCTGCAATTTAGGAGATTTTTTAATTTGAAACACTCTGTCTTCTTTTATAGATTGCACAAACAATTTTTGTGAGGACGGTTGCGGTGATTCTCAGTATTTCACTTCACCTAACGGTCAGATATCATCCCTTAGATTCCCTTCTCGGCTGCTTCCCTTTTCAAGATGTTTCTGGACTATCCAGGCTCCGGAAAATATGTTTATTTCACTAATCTTTGATGAATTCAACGTTTCTGTTGGTTGGGGTATCAATGAACAGTGCATGGACACTGTGTTCATCGAAGAACCACATCTTAATAAGACATTAGCATTTTGCGGCCAAGCACCGCCATTTTTCATATCGACATCTAATCGAGTCGTCATACGCTACGAGACCAGACTCAGTGTCCCTTCATATGGATTCCGAGCCACTTACAACATGACAGGTATTTTATGTCTGATTTTAAACACTTTAAATTCATTGAAAGGGCACTTAATGGTCTGTTTGTTGCTTCGGCTATATCGCCTAAATTTCCTTTAATCTTTTCCTCTCCATTAAATACGTTTTGAATTTGGTACGCCCCACTTCAATTTTAAACTTATTGCAGGTCAAATGGTTCTGACTGGGCAATGCCCTGCAGTTATGGTTAGATCTGTTTGATAACGAATGCTGTAAAGTCAAATGAACTTAAATACTACGCGTAAGACTGCAAGAAAAAAAAAAAACATTTGAGATTTCACAGCCACTTATAATTCCATTAAAGTTATGACAATCTTGTATAAAATTTATTGGGTACCCCTTTAAGGAAAAGAAAAGTTTAGATAAATCGAAGACAAATTACGTGATGCTGACTCAATGACTACTGGTGTGTTTCTAGTATTTGTTTTATTTCGTTGTGACTCTAAGATAAGTTTCAGATCTTCTCTCCTTTTCCTAGATCGAGAAGGATGTGGGGTTGGGTATCGTACTTGTTCTCTTCCTTACGAGTGCTACTCAGATTCCGGTGCCTTAACAAGCCCTAATTTTCCACACGTCTACCCTACTTTATCGTTTTGTACCTGGCTAATCGTGACATCACCAAGAACCTTCATCGAGATTGAGTTCTTCATATTCAACGTACCATCGGATCCAGCTTGCGAGCATGATTTTGTTTCAATTACTGGACTATCAACTCACTCAGAGGTCAAATTCTGTGATGCACACCCACCGATAGGAATCTTACGATCCGCGAAAAATACCTTACAAATTGTGTTTACCTCAAGTCAAATGGAAATTGATGAGGGAGGGTTCTATGCCGTGTTTGAAGCAAAACGTTTTCTACAAAATGCTTCATATGACATACAAAATGAAAGCTTTGCTAATGGTAAGCCATCTTTACATAACAAAGTAAGCTTGAACTAAAATATTTTAAACAAAAACAACAGGAATATTAGGAAAATGCGAGAAAATCTTTCATTGTGATTCAAAGTTTGAACCGACCTGGATTTGAAACTTAAGATCTTATCTTTGAAGTAATCCAAATGTTTACTGATAACCAAAAAGTATTGCCAAAGATGGAACGAAACTTTAAGAGAGAGTTGTAAGCAGATAACGATGTTAATTTATTGGATGTGTTCAACAACATTGTTTTGGCAACTTTAATTTATCGTTTTGAGCACGAAAATAATTAATCTTATGAGTTAAGTAATCCCTTACATTTCTTTCCCAACTTTCGCCCTTTAAACTTTAGTTAAGGAAAGTTGTATATCCTCTTTGCATAGAAAACATCGGCAGACTGTCTGGACATTCCATAAAGTTGTTATGAACAGTTTTGAACTTAGCTACGTTTACAATATGTTCCCGGCGGCCACGGCAATCACGTTTCAGCGAAACGTAGTGCGCCGTGGAATTTGGGCCATTTTTCCTCCGTATTTAATTCAAGTTGCGTTTACACTATGTTCCCGGCGGCCGCGGCAATCACGTTTCAGGCCACCGTGGTCGAAACGGGATGGACTCGAGACAACGCGGGGGAATGGGATTGGCAAACGTGACAGGCCGTGATAACGGTGGATGCCGGGGCAGATTTTTAAACTGTCAAAAAATTTGCCACGGTTCAGCGGTGCCCACAGTCTACCACGGATGCCAGTACGTTCCCTCCCGGCCCGTCACGTTCTGATGGAGTTCCTCACGTTTCTCAGGTTCTGATCAAAATCTGACACGCTTTTCACGTTCTGTCAGACTTTCTACGGATGAAACGTGGGCGCCGGGAAGCTTTGGAGCAGGTTTGTGCCCACGGTATAAAATGAAGCAATAGCATTCATTGTATCCTGAGATTTCGACGAGTCAACATCATGAATGTCCTCATAAGCAGTTAAACTTTAAACTTTTGTTAAACTTTTAGAATTAAAATAAAATACAAACTTATCACTATATATTCTGGCAGCTTTCATCATGAAAAAAAGGTCAGGGAGATTATATTCGTAAATCCATCGGTTGCCTCATTGTAAAGTTTTGTTTTCGTTTTGCAATAGTGTCCTGTCCTGAAAATTCAACGCTTTGGAGCAACCACTGCTATTTGTTTGTATCCGAAAATGAAACGATCCGATGGGTAACGGCTGAAGAGACATGTGAAAATATTGAGTCGACACTAGTCAGTATCAGCAATTACCAGGAGATGGCTTTTGTTCACTACATGCTTTCAAATGTCTGGATTACGAACAATGATCTTATCTATATAGGTAAAGTTAAGACATTCCAAGGCATGTAAAATGTTGCAGCATTACCCAATTTCTATATCAAAACTTTTATGTCAGTCCGAAACTTCAGTAATTACAGCTTACTTAACATACGAAATAATTATTGCAATGCTCACTTGATGGCTTAACCAATTGTAAAACTTCTAAATATGTTTCGTAAGTTAACAAAGACCGACTTCTTCAGGCGCGCAACCAAGGGGATGGTTCGGGGGATTAACCCCCCCCCCTCCATGGCCCAAGCATGAAAAAAATAATGGCAAATGTCACAGTGTCCGGGAAAAAATATGCTGAGAAGATTATGTTCATTACGTTTGAGGCACAGACATCGCACCATTTTGCATCTGGAGACCTAGAAGAGCCGTTTTTTTCAAAGTGGAGAGGGGCACCCCTCCCATTAGACCCTCCCCATGTTGCACTCCAACAAAACCATTCTCAATGAAACAATCCTGGCTACGCGCCCTAGTTCCTGCCTTTAAGTCCAAATGAGTGATGTTTTTAGACAGGCACTCGTTCGTAATTATTTCCTTCGTTGAAGCTTTAATGCTTGGTAATGAAGTTCGAATGAAGCATTTCAAAATGAAAATTACACAAGGGAAGTTTCAAGTGAAAAATTTTAAAGGCAACATTAAAACGGTAAAGTTTTAGGGAGCATTTGAAATGAAAAATTTGAAAACGAATTTTTAAAAGGGAAAATTTTACAGAGAATTCTCAAAAGAGGATATTTTAGGAAACATTTAGTCATTTGTATCAAAGAAGTTTAAGATAAACTTTTTTTGATTTGGCTTAGGTCTAACGGATCGGATGAGAGAGGGGCATTTTCGGTGGGTAGATGGCAGACCCATGAGCTATACTGACTGGTTTTCAGACAGGTAAACTTAACAAAATTTGCCTTAGATGCATTTTCATTTGAACACATGAGATTTTACTGACACATGTCTTAAGGACATCAGGCCATAGTTTTTGTCAGATCAAAGCACATTGTTCAACTTAAATTTTTTTTATTGTTTTATAATTTTGTATTTTTCAATTTTTATGAAAACTACAGCACTTGACTCATGCATTGGGGAATTAAAAGGTAATACTCAGCGTCGTTGTGTACTATGCTTATACCTTTACATAACTTATAGTACCGGTCTATGTAATTCCATAAGGCACTGACAACATTACAAGGATTTTAGCCCCGATCCTGTTACGCAGTTCAACGAATTTCTATGACGGAAACACTCAAACGTTCTACAGACTGCTACAACCTTCAGCAGATCTCTCTCGTGTGTTAACAAAAGGAACTGGTAACGTCATAATACTACCTTTTGAGATGATTCTATCAAAACATTTTTCTTTCCCGAATTTTCTCTCTTCATGGATCGTTGTGTGAAAGAAATTGCTTGAAAATCTAATGGATTACATAAAAGATACTCGGTGAAAGAGATATTGAGAAAGAATCATTACACCACCAGAGAGACCAAGCTTGTAAAAGAACACACAGAGAGATTTTTCTGAAAAACTTCAATAAATAGGTACCAGACTCGAGCTTTTAATCTTTGAGGAAGAGAGAGGGGGATTGCCAAAGGATTCATTCTAAATCTACAGCATTGTGCCTGCTACTTCTGTCGTAATTCGCTGCGGAAAGGAGCCACTAAAACCATGCTTCTACAGTTTATCATCGTCGTTGCGGTCTTTGGAGAAGCCCACAACGGTTCGAGTATTACAACCATTCAAGGCTTAGCGATATGTATACCGAATAACTATTGTATCACATGCCTTGCCAACCCTTTAACTGTTGTGAGATTTTAAACGAAAGGAGGTAAAGGAATAAGATGTAAACCAGAGCTGTTTGAACGATACACATATCGAGCCGTAACAGTAACAACTGCCTACTCTAGTCAAGGTCAAAAGCCGATTTCGAAACAACAAACCATTATGAGTTCATCTCACTGAAATTTTGTCTACATAAACCACCCTCGGAATTTATTTAAGGATGTATGGTGTGTTAATCTCTCACACATAGACTGTTGGAAAATGTCTGCACAATTATAGACCTAAATATAAAGAATTAATTAAGATTACAAAATGTGCTATCAATTAGTTTCAAAAAGTTTGCAGTATTATTTTTGTGTCTTTTATTCTGTAATTGCACAGCATTTGTATACACGGTGTAACGTGCACCATAACTTAAACATTTCATTGCAACTTGTAACATTTGAAATTGTAGTCCCTGTCCTTTTGCCGAGTATGCCAGTTTGGTATTTGAGGAACATATGCAGATTAGTTTCTCTTATAGATTTCGTTCATCTGAATATAAAGGTTGAACTTTTCCATAAAGGTGTGTTGGAGATTGAATGTTTATTTTACGACATGCCTACATCGAACCATCCCTATATCAAAGAAGGTGATATTACCTGATACACAGGTACAAGAATTTTGTTTGGTTCTTCGACAACAATTATTCTCGTTTTAACTTTCCCCACTCAGTGAGGTGACAGCAAATCGACAACCTGATGACGGTGTGGTGGGAGACTGTTCTGTCATCAATTTAACGGATTATTCACTAACCGCAAATTGGCATGATATACCGTGTGCATCGCCTCGAACTAACCAATTAATATGTAAGAAACCAGCCGCAGGTTACAAAGGTAAGATGCAAGTTCCATGCCCCATGGTCTCAATGAGTCATTCTCACTCTGCTAGGTTATGATTACATTCGGAAAAGCTGGACGATTTCTTGCTTGTTATTTAAATAATTGATTCCTTACAAAACGCAGGAATCTATGCAGGCACTCATACTTGATATACAGGTTTTCCGTACTCAGAGGAAGTATCCAATTGATTTATGGAGGTCAAAGATCATTTGAGGTCACCAAAGGTAAAAAACAAAAAAATTTTAAAAATGAAATTTCAAGATAGCAATGATGATTACTTTCATATTTGGTAGATTGATTCATTACATTGAGAGAAAGAATCGTATTGTTTATGGTGGAATTCAAAGGTCATTTGAGGTCACGAAAGGTAAAGAACTGAAAACCTTGTGAACACGATATCTCATGAATAGAAATAGTAGATGCTTTTGCATACTTGATATATGCATTTATCATAATAAGAGAAAAACCCCATTATTTTTGGTAGATGTCAGAGGTCATGTTAGGTCAGCAGAGGTCAAAACCTTTGGAAACATTCTATCTCAATGTAGGCAGGGCGGATACTTCTCAAACTCAGTACATGACTACCATGTACTATGGACAGACTTATTGTTTCTAATTGAGATCAAAGGTCATTTGAGGTCAGCAGAGGTAAAAAACTGAAAACCTTATAACACGATATGTCAGGTAAGGAAGTTTGGATATTTTGTATACCCCGCATGTGAGTGTGTTATGGTCAGTTGATGAACCCTGTTGTTTTTCGTAGAGGTCAAAGGTTTCCTGACGTCACAGAGGGGGCTATAAAAACCTTCGAATTTGCTTGTAAAACGGATATCTCGAGATAGGAACTTGATGGATATACTTGTTATACAGGTCCTATGATATTGAAGGGAACCCTATAATGTTTTGGAAGTGAGAGGTCATTTAAGGTCACAAGAGGTTAAAAACTGGAAACCTTGAAAAGGTGCTATTTTGAGACAGGAAGCATAGGTAGCAAGCAGGACATTCCTTGAGAAGCATATGGAGATCAAATTGTCTCTATTGTGAACCCTGAAAAATTAAAGTAAACATATTTTCGGAGGCAAGAAATCACGAAGACTTTTAGCTTTCTTTTCTTTTGAGGCAATTGTTTACAGGTTTAGCAAATATCGTCAATAACTACTGTGCAGCTTTTCAAATGAAAAGTAGTTTCCATCGGAAGTACCTCTTTTCTGTTCTACTACAATCAATAGCGCCCTAAAAGATGCCTAAATAACGCTTAGTATATTAAAGATTAAATTAATACAAGCACTCTAATGGAAATAACGCTAAATAAGGAAGTGCAGTTTTTGAGAATTTAGCAGTTGAAATCATCACAGTATCAACCCAAACTATACTATTTTTCGAAAGTCCCCTCGACTCTCTGTCGAAGAGGCAAGGGGCGAAACCAAACATTACTCCCGAAGGAGTTCTGCTCCCCTAACGCCTAAGGAGCTACGTCCCTGAAGAACGCGTCCCCGAAAGGACAACTTAACTGACCTACCTCTTGACCTTCAGACCTCTACTTCAAGGGTCTTTCATGCGTGATCCTGTTCTTGACTGGCTGTGAAAAACAGATACCTCACACGATCTTAGCCAAAAGGCAGAGACTCGACACTGGGTTTTTAAGAAGACTATATAACTTCAGACTATACTTTCAGCACCATTTGTTTTTCTCAAAATTTAGAAAAGTGCCATTTTTTCCTTCCACACATACCTATTCAAATGCTTAAAATTTTACACATTGGGGATTCCCTATTACAAAGTCGGAGTATGATAGAAAGACAATAAGGCTACATGTTTCAAGACGCCAAACCAATAAATTTTCAATTTGTACGTATTTGTGGACAGCTTATAATTGTCCATAGCAAATGACAGAAACTGAGCTCTTACAAGTTACTCTTCGGAAACCGTATATAAACATCAGGTATTCCTTTACTTTATGGATATGGAATTTTCTATTTCAGATGAAGGGTATCTCATTGGACAAGTACAACGATACGGTAAGATATCATTCAAAAGAGTTATGGATAAATTTGTCTTCAACTGAATGGCAGCATAAAAAAGTGAAATTTAGAGTCATGATACATCAGTTTATAATATGTTACTTGCTAGGTTTTAAAGACA
>WURT03222741.1:0-13986 GCA_009936505.3 Holothuria glaberrima | reverse complement strand
ACATGTTAGTATATGCTGTCAATTTCTTCTGCACAACCAATTTGGTCACTGCATGAAAGAACTGAAAGTAATGATCACACATTAAGAGTGTCACTGACCATAGAATGAAGAAAATAATGTAACGTGTATATTGTACAGCCAGAATGGCAGCTCCTTAATACATCTATGAATTGATGAAATGGTTCTTATAAATCCAAGTGCTAGACTGAAATATTTTCAATTTATTTGTCACTGTTCTAAGTCCCCAAAAGGATATATTCAGGATAGGCACATTATATAACGTCATCTACGTAAGGACAATCGAAACTCAGCAAAACCTGTATGGAAACGATTAACTTGATGACTTTATTTCTATGTCTTCATAGCATGCCCACCAAATTGGTTTCGAGCTGGTGGTCAGTGTTTGTTACTGATTAGAGGTTTCTGGTCGAACCCGGATTCATCTCCAGAAGTTTCAGCGTCACACGTGATTGTTACACTCCAGATACACGTGATTGACTTTCTTTTACAAAATGTCTGGAGGGCGCCAGTTACAGAGTCGTACAAAACGAACAGAATTCTGTATGGCTATGAGGAAGAAGCTCGCTGTGAAGCTTTCCGTTTTCACAACATGGCCTGGCAGACTGAATGGTATTACTGCAACACAACTTTTGATGGTGTTGTATATATCATAGATGCGAAGGGTGCGTCTCTCTAAGGTTTTGCACTTATTTTTATAAGATTACCAGAAGCATTTGCAAAAGACTCCTTACCCCATAGATTTTTATCTCATCGCTCCGTGAGAAGGATGAGATATTGTAGTTACTTTGCCTGCTGGGCTATATACGGCAATGCTGGCTGAAATAGCAACTGTTGCCATGGTAACAGTTAATTTTCCCGTCACTAGTCTAAGGGGCTAACCCAGTTACCCCAGGGTGACCAGAAGTTCATAACTGAAGGAGGGGTCAAAACGTGTCCATGTGTGTGTTAGTGTGCGTGTGTGTGTCCAATTTTGTTTTGTTAATATCTCCTAAACCGTGAAGCCGATTTTTTTTTTTTTTTTACAATTTGGTGGGAAGGTGCCCTAAGTGTCCAATTTTGTTGTGTTAATATCTCCTAAACGGTGAATCCGATTTCTATTTTTCAAATTTGGTGGGAAGGTGCCCTAAGTGGAGCCGCGGTGCAGCACTGACTTCCGAAAAGGTCAGAGGTCAAAGGGCAAATTTAGTGAAAGTCACTCTTTTTACAATAATTCCAAGAAGAAACATTCCATTGATATGAAACTTCACACATATAATAAACGTGTCTAGTACTATCAAAATATGCGGTTGCCATGGCAACCAATGTCAAAGATCACGTGATAAAACATATTAAAATGAAAATTTGTACAATGAACTCCTCCTTGTGGGCTGGACCGATTCTTTTCAAAATTTGAGGGAAGGTTCCTCAGTGTAGAAACAACTTGTGTCTAGATGACCCTCGGAAGATCAGAGGTCAAAGGTCAACTTTTGTGAAAAATCACATTTTTTTAGTATTTTTACCATAATTCCAAAAGGAAACATTTCACTAACATGAAACTATATACATATAATACAGATATCTAGTACTACCAGAATATATGGTTGCCATGGCAACCAAGGTCAAAGGTCACGTGACAGAAGGTCAAATGTACATTGTTTTATTTTACGAACTGCTACTTAAAGGCTAGACCGATTCTCTTCAAACTTGGTGGGGAGGTACCTCAGTGTGTAAACTATTGTCCCCAAGACCTTCAGAAGTAAAGGTCAAAGGTAAGAGGTCAAAGGTCAAATTTTGTGAAAAAGCACATTTTTAGTATTTTTTAGTATAATTCCAAAAGGAAACATCCCACTTACATGAAACTTCACACATATGATAAACGTGTCGAGTACTAACAAATTATATCGTTGCCATGGCAACCAAGGTCAAAGGTCACGTGACAGAAGGTCGAATACACATTCTCTCATCTTGAAAACTGCTACTTAACGGCTGGACCGATTTTCTTGAAACTATGTGGGAGGATACCCCAGGGTGGGAAACTTTGTCTTGCAAATCCCGGAAAAAGAGGTCAAAGGTGAGAGGTCAGATTCAAAGGTCAGAGGCCAAAGGTCAAATTATGCAGAAATCATTTTCTGGCTACAGTTCCAAGAGAAAACATTGAACTGACAGGAAACTTGAAACTATATTAGGAACGACAAGTTCTCCCATAATATTTTGTTATCATGGCAATCGATATTAAACATCACACGACATCAGAGGGTCAAAGGTTAAAAATGGTTTCAGTCAGCCACCCAGTTTTTCTACAAGCTTGGTGAAGTGGTGTCCCAAAGTGGGAAATTAAGTATCGTATAGAACCCAGTTGTAAAGGTCAACGGTGTTGAATGTTTTCCCATATGAATGATGTTCATAAGTGATGTAAGTCGATATTTGTTTAGAACTGTTTCTTAAGATATTACAAGCAAGATATTAAACTTCTATATTGACATTGCTATGGAAAGTGACTCCTCATGGAGAGGCAAATATCAGGGCGGAAGTCTCAATTTGACATGCACATCCTAGTATTCAGCGATAGCCATACGCGTAAAAGACGAAAACGCATTTATCAATTATGCAGGGGCCGGATTCATAAAGACTACTTACGCACAAAAATTGCGTAAGTCTGACTTACGCAACGGATCTTTCTTAGCTGGTATTCACAAAGAAAAAAGTTCGTAAATATTTTGCTTAACTTTACGCAAGCTTCTGAGTTGTCGTAGGTAGAAAATAGCCACAGTAAAACATACAGAAGCACGCGTTGTGCATAGTTGTGTAGAGCGTAGGACCGCGCGTGAAGTCACAGAAGACAGTGCGTGTCGTTTTAACAATAACAGTCAATGTGATTGGCTCAAAATGTGACAAAGCAAGATTAAACCGCACACACCATTGGTTAATGTGCATCTGTTGTAGTTACGCAACGTATCTTTACGATCTGCGTAAGTTGTTTTCGTGAATACCACTTTAAGGTCTTACGCACTGCGTAAGTGTTTTGACTTACGCAAGAACTTAAGCAAATGTTTATGAATCCCGCCCCAGAACTTTACAAGGAAAGCTTGGTCAGCCTAGTGCATGGTATACAGAGAAAACATTTCTCTCAAGCTCTGTATATTTAACTTGACGCGCGCTATACTGCGCGTAAAAACCAAGGCTTCACGAATTGCTTCCCCGTCACGGTAGTAAGCGCATAAGAAATCAGCGCACCTTTAAGAGTAGTCCAGCGTGTTCTTAGGGAATGACGTGGACTGTGAATAACTTCTCGATACACAATGACTACTTGACAATGATGATAGAAAAGTAAATGACATAGTGTAGACGCGCTTGTTACTAGTACTAGCTGTCCATTCCAATGATGTGCATACTAACGCGCTCAAGCATGCACATCATATTATGTGCACAGATTTCTGCATAGCGCACTGAGAATGTCCTTTTTGCACAACAACAACGCGGTCATACTGGTGATCGCGCGTCTCTGGTTTTGAAGGGCAAGATCGCGCGTCTCTTTGGATTTGAAGAGCACGCATCCATTGTGTCACAGTAGTATCTATGGTTAAGCGTTGCACGTGTATTGTTGATACGCTCACTGACTGTAAGTTTTGCCCTTCAGTGCGTGGCAATCCCTCACAGTTACATGTGACAACATGACAGCGTCAGCCATAATTGACACCAAACGTATCGCTCAACATGTACGCTGTGTACAAATGTATTGGTCGCGCTGCCCATAACCGGATAACGTATGTCTCATAGAACCCAGTAGTCAAGGTCAGTGGTTTCACCATATGTATGATGTTCATTAGTGATATAAGTCGATATTTGTTAAGTATTGTTACTGAAGATATTGCAAGCAAAGATATTTAACTTCTCTCGACATTGTTATGGAAAGTGACTCCTCATGGAGAGGCAAATATCGGACGTATACATGGCGGAGGTGTGGTTTGCCTTCTATTCAGCGATATACGTATAAAACTAAGAACGTATAAATTAGTTAAATGCAAAATTACAAGACTATCTTGGTGTGCCTGCGCGTAGTATATACATGCAAAATACATTTCTTTGTGCATTTATCTTAAATATAATTGACGCGTACTGCTTCAGTTTACGCACTTTCATATGCGCGTTTAATTTCTCGTACACTCACAACGGGCAGGAACTAGCATGTCCGTTTTCCGAGCACTCAGAAGTGTGTGTCAAGTTTACCGGATAAAAAGCACAGAGAATTGTACTCGGCGCGTACACAACGCTCACGCAAGCCACGCTATTTTGACAATGGCATTTTCTATAATGCGTGCCTTTGTTATACGCACATCACCCAGTAGAAAAAATAGTCACCGTAGAATGATGTGGTTTGATTTCTATTTTTTTTTTTTTTTTGTCTTAAGTGCAAAAGAACGAAAGGAAACACAGGAAATAATTTATTTAAAAAATACTGTATGATTGCTATGCTCTAAGTAACGAAACATGAATGGAAACTTGACTTTAGCTTCAAAGATCCATCCTTAAGATAACGCCCCCTACCCCCCTCCCGTATGTGTGGACTGTTGACATCGTATATCAAAGCGACGAAATGTCAATCAGCAGATGCATCAATTCCTAATATCTGACATGATCCTTGGGTCGAGGTCGCCTGATAATCGCCAGTCCCTGCTGACGTCACTGATAGTAGTTAGATGAGTTTTTACGGCTCAGTTTCTAACCAATTGGTTTAAGTCGGGCCGGCCACGGCCTTTTTTCTATTTGTGGCTCACTGGCTTGTTAGTAATCTATTCCCGACATATTTCCCCATGACAAGGTGACATCTCATTAATTATAATTATAATGTACAGTGCATACACGTTTATACTCAGTCGCATTGAAAAGGTAATACATCTATAAAACTTTTCAAATGTTACAATTAGGACCAATGGGACCATATAAATGAGTACAATTTATTTGTTGTCGACCTTACAACATCCTCGTACATTTTAACAGTTTAAAATTTCTTTAATCTCTAAGGTTTTTTTTTTTATACAGAGGAGACAGCACAATGTCCCGATGGGTTCTTTACCTGTAACAGAGGGGAGTGCATCCATAAAGTGTTTCAGTGTGACATGGTAACCGACTGTGAAGATTCTAGCGATGAGTTTCATTGCTCCAATGGTATGAAAACGCACCCTTTTTATTTTGAAAAAAAAGGAACAAATTTAAAAAGGAAATTTTCATTTGACGAAAACATCGTTATGTCTTTATGGTCACTAAGTGTGTTACATTGTTTTTTTTTTTTTGATGCAGATGTACAAGCTTTACAGGCCTGTATTTCATACCATTTCGTATCGTATCACTTTACGTCTTCCACTTTTAGGCCCTAAGGGATGAGGAAAGGAGCACCGCCACCTGAAAATTTTCACCCTAGAGGCAACTTTACATTATATTTGCCTTCTTACATCTCGTCCCACCCCTTTAATAAGTATCTGACCCCTAAGAATATCTCGCCTATTTCAACACTTTGTGTGGCTACGAGCCTGTTATCTCCTATACCTTGCAGGTAAAAGTATCATTGTCCTCAATCCTGCTTAACTATTCTTAAAATGTCAGCAATAATACAACCCATATTTGTGCAAGATGAGGGTTCGGGATGCACTTTTTTTGTAGGTAGCTGTGTGTGGTTTGATCATTTGCAAGGGCAGATCCAGCCCAACACTGATGGGGGCAGTCGATCAGGTGCCCGACAGAATCTAAAGGAGCCGGGTGGAGTTAAAAATGCAACAAAATATGCAGGAGCGGCGTCAGGGTATATTTATAGGGGGAACGCATGGGGAGTGATCACTGTCCTGGGGGAGGGGTCCAAGGGGAGGGGTCCTCCTCCCCTTTGAGAAATTTTGGGTAGTGTAAGGTTGCTTAGGTGCAATATTGTATTGTCTTTGAGATATTTTTAACTGATCATATATGGCTGGAAAATGTTTCTAATTTAGTGAATTCTAACTTTTGGTTGTATGAAAGAGGGAAACCTTTGGTGTCTAAGAGAAGGGTATGTTGTCAACAAACCTCCTGAAGCCTTCCTTTTGGTACTTTATGCCTTCTATTTGGGGAAAGATTTTACGCAAAAATACGTGTGTGGAGTCCACAGAAACATTCTTGGACTATTACGAAAACTTTTCTTGCTTCATTTGTGCATTATAAAAGGGTATATAAAGGCTGCTAACACCGGGATAATAGGGCCTCCTGGAAGCTCTGGATTTATTGTATGGATCAGCTATAGGCCTAACCCACCCCTCCTCTTCTCTTCTTCTTTCTCTTTCGTTTCCTCCTTTTCATTTCTTTCATTTTCTCCTTTTCTTCTTTTTCCCCTTCTTTTCCTTCTCTTTGCCCTTTTCTTGTAACTTAAAGGGGCGGGCGCCCTCCCTACCCCCGTGTGGCACCGCCCCTGAATGTGATGTATCCCAATCCCAATTGTAAAAAATTAGGCCCATCTTTTATGTCATAAGAATCCAGCAGGATATTTGATTCCCGCGGTACGACACTGCCTAAGTAGAATGTCAATCTAGGTTAGGCTGGTCAAGCTTTTCGATCTCGATCGGCTTGTCTGCGATATATATGATACGGAAGCTAGCTGAACCATGGAAGTACTGCCATGGCTAAACATAAGTGACAGACAGTGCTGTGTTGGTGTAGTGACATCGGTTACATGTCGTACACACTCGTTAGATGGGCGTGGGTTCATACAATAAAAAGCTCTAGGCTATGGGGCCAGTTATTCAGGTAGTGTGTGCGCGCAGAAGTTTGTCCTGACATATACCGCTGACCATGGTATAATAAGGTCATTCGGCTACGCTAAAAATGTATTTGCAGTGGTTTTAGGCACGAAATTTCATGGGGCGCTTTACATACATCTGGACGCACATACTTGCACACAGAGTAACACAAAATGACAATGCTGTTGCTTGATGTAAATCTGACAAGAAAATGTGAGATCAATATAACAGTATTGGGAACAAACAAGTGGTAGTTTTACTTAATTTCTTTGGACGTAGGAGGGGGCATTTTCCTTGATTGGGGGCGCCAGATTGGCCATGGGGGCAACTGCCCAGTTGCCCCCTGGATCTGCGCTTGATCATATGAGTCGGAATTGAAACCATGTCAGGTGGGGAATAATTTTAAATCTATTATCGAAATTTTAGGAGGCTGCCCCGTTGCTCATGGCACGCTGTGAACTAAAATTTCCGTTTTTGTTTTCCAGAAACAATAGAAACGTCTAGCTGTGCAGATGATATGTTTGTGTGTGGTTCTGGAGAGTGTGTCCCACTGTCATTCATGTGCAATTTTGTAACAAATTGCGCTGATGGCACAGACGAATTGAAGTGCGGTAAGATTTCTACTGCCAAAATAACATTCATCATACTTATTATTTTCAAGCTAACAATCTCATGATTCAGAAACATTTCGTTTTTAAAATAAAGGATCGAATTCTTCACCAAAGAGCATAAGCTCCTTTAACCATTGCGAACAGGTCGAAACAAAAAAAGGTGAATGACATCACCATGAGCGTTATTGTCAAGACCCATTTGAAGTTTTAAAGTCTAAAGATTAAGATCCAACTTACCATGAAATAATCCTCTTTACTGAAAGAAAGCATTATGAATGGATGATTGATGGACTAGTCCTAATAATTAATCACAACTTAGTTGTACGTTTTCATAATTATTGCACAAGCAACGACATCGGAAACGATAGGATATTTATAAATTGACTTGTTTTTTAATCATATTTAGATTTTCCTCAATGTCAGTCGTCCGAATTTCGGTGTCATAATGGGGAATGCATTAGTCACTTCAAGCGATGCGATTTACTTGAAGACTGTAGCGACGGTTCGGATGAAATCTTCTGCGGTGAGAGTGCAATCTTTATATTTTTAAAACTTACATATCAAAGTAGTTTTACTTCTGTGCTCCTTTAATACTGTTTTTCTAACTGAATTTGAAAGGAAAGTTGAAACATTTGTTATATCAGTTTTAAATGAATCAATGTAATCTACGGTATAAGAGTCTCTCGAACAGGACGAACTTTGCAGTGGCGTACGCAGAGCGGGGGGGGGGGGCATTGGGCCATACCCCCCTCATGAATGCCAATTTTTTTTATATCCTAAAAATATGTAATTCTGTAACACAGATTTTACTTCAAAAGGTAGCAAATGTGGTACCAGATTGCATGTAAGGACACACAATTTTTCAAAAATTTTCAAAGGTGAAGGGGTGTTCCCCCATGGGCCCCCTCACTGATGGCAATTTTTAGTTCCTAAAAATAAGTAAATTTTGGATCACAAATTTTATCTCAAAAGATGGCATATGTGGAACCAGATTGCATGTAAGGACACCTAATTTTTCAAAAATTTTCAAAGGAGAGGGGGACATCCCCTCCCCTTAGACTCCTCCCCCAGTCCGGCGATCACACAACATACTGCATCCCCCCCCCCTCTTGAGAGAATTCCTGCGTTCGCCACTAGAATGAAGTCCACTGCACTGTGCTAGCTTCAAATGGAAGCGATGCACATCAGTTCTTAAACCTTTGGGAGCCTGTAAATTGTCATTAGTCAGGAAGATGTGAACAGAAGATTGAGCTGACTCTTTAAACACTTACCTTTTAGAGAAAATAAGATGAAGAGCAGTCCTTATGAACAAGTGGATGACGAAGTTACCACAATTTTGAAAATGTTTTTGTCAAGTCGTTCTGTACCCCAACCCCCTGATAATTGCATAGTACCACAGTTACCTACTCTAGCTGTACTTTCCTTTAAAGGACTGAGTTACGATTGCTTTACAGTTTATCAAAGGGTTAGTTTATACTTTTTTGCCAGCGCACTAGAACTCTCCTTGCATTGGCTCTACGTAAATATCGCACAAATAAACAATGATTTGAAAATCACATATACTGGCTCATTCAAGTTTCTTTTTCTAATTTATTCAAACCGGAATTAAGAACGAAGTGATTAAATGGTCAAAAAATGTTGCATTAGCTGATTTAAAACCTTACCACCATTTCATCTTCTAGTACATTTTCTTCCGTGTATGACTGATGGTTGTTTTCTATTTTCTCATTTAGATTTCTGTTACTCTGGATTTCAGTGTTACAGCGGTAAATGTATCCCACGTAGATCTGCCTGCGATGGATTCTTTGACTGCCCTGGGAAGTTCAATGAAGATGAAAGCCCCTTATGCGGTTAGTTTTAGCCCCAGATACATGCAATGGAACAACTGTAGGAATCACTTACATTTTACTTATGACGGATAGGCGTACAGGATATGTTTTCTTAGGGCTAAGCCATATTTCCCCTAGAAAAACTGGACTGAGGAAAAATATCCCCTGATTTTCCAATACCCTCCCCTAGAAATTGGTTTTACCGCAACTGTAGGGGCTGCAAACGTCTTAGCCACCTGGTTCTTCCTACGCCCATGTTATGGCAGCGAAAGATAGTCTTTTGGTTGTTTTTTTTTGGGGGGGGATCTTAATTAAACAAAATATATTAAAAATTATCAAGAGTAGGATATTTCTTCATCTTACGTTGGTTTTTTTTTTTTTTAGATCCTGACGACATGTGTAACGATGATCATCTTCAGTGTTTGAACGGGGCTTGTACGGATATTAATAATATATGCATTTACTCTTTCGATAAGTATGACCTGCAAAAAGGGTGCAGAGATGTGTCACACCTAAGAGTTTGTGGTAAGTTAGTATGGGATAAAGCATAATCAAAGCTTGCAATTACGTAACAATTAAAACGGGGGTAATAACAAAATAGATTGACATTTTCTTTTACTGAAATACCTTGGTGCCTACATAAAGAAGTTATTACATAAAAACCGCAATATTCATCATATTCTTCCATTATCTTTAAAACTTTAAAAGAGTCTTTCGATTGTCCAGCATCGACCTTCAAGTGTCCTAACAGCTACTGCATCCCAGTCAACATGCGATGTGACAATCAGTGGGACTGTCCTAATGGGGAAGATGAAGTTTACTGCGGTAAGCATAAATAACTGAGGCACTACAAACGAAATAAATTGTAGACTTTCCTTTTCAAACAACGTATCTTTGTTTTAGAAGCTCATTTCAAAGATTGCGAAGATGGGAAATATTTCGAGGAGAAATCGGGCTTTATAACTTTAAACTATTTGATTTGTGTTCAAAGGGAAGAAACAGTTGCTCTAGTAATAATTCAGGGCTTGCAGGGCAGTTGTTTTACGACGCTAAGCGACCACAAATGTGAGAGAAGCCTGCGTGGCGTATGAATTACAACTTCACGTCGGGTGGTTAACCAGCTAACCAACTCAACAATTTAGATCAAATTTGGTCTCTTTTGAATTTGAACGGCCAGTTAAGATGGAAAACCGTAGATTTCTCTTGGATGAAAAACCCACCTTACTTTGACCCGGCAAGGGATCGAACCCGAACCTCCTGCTTGCCAAGCTTCATCACCTCAAATGCCACCGCCTTTATCCACTCGGCCACAGAACCGGCAGTTAAGATATCCAGGTAGTTTAATCGAGAAAACTTCCTTCCTCTGAAACGTTTGAATATTTGTAAACAGACTATCCCGTTGATTTTTTGTGACTTGCAGTACTTCTGTTTTAAAGCATTAAGGAAGATATGTAAGGGCAGAACTGAAATGAGAGTTGATAGGTTCGATAGACCCTTCTCCAAATAGCAGTTATAATGAATTATGGGATAAAGTTTGGTATGCGTCTTAAATCGTCACAGTAAAATACCATTGAAAGAAAAAAAAGGCGCACATCAAAACTCTATCCCATAATCCTTTGCTAGTACTATTTGGAAGAAGGTCTATTGATGTATCAAAGAATAGTTGATCAGACTGTGTATGACCTATAACACTTTTTCAAGTTTCTTACCCGAAAGAACAAAGTTTAAATGTTTAGTCTTTTTATGTTCTCTCCCAATTTTACTCATTTGACCAAGAGCATAAGGGAATAAGAGTTTCCATAAGTTCTATGTATGAATCAAAGTAAGGTTTGTAAAACTGTTTATTCTCTCACAATGTGCTATTTTTCGTATTGAAAGCACTAAGTTTTCACATATCATTTATTTTATGTACTTTCCCCAAATTTGATCTGTTTCATGCTTGAAGGAATTTCTTTGAAATGTCGAAAAACCAGCTATTACAGAGGTAGATGTATATGTACATTTCCTGTACTTAATTCACACGTGACAGTTTCACATATTTTCAATATTTGCAATATCCAGCGTCGAGCTGCTCGATCTGTCCTTTAAATATGGTTAGGCTTTGTCTAAATATGCTCAGAGATTTCGTGGCGTCTGTTATCTTTTTTCAAAAGTCCCCTCGACTCTCTGGCGAAGAACCAAGGAGCGAAAACCAAATAATACTCTCGAAGGATTTCTGCTCCCTTAAGGAGCTACGTTCCCAAGGGACAACTCAACTCAACATGACCAATCAAACGACACGGCTTATGAAGTCCCGTTCTAGACTGGCTGAATAGAACAGACTCCGCCTGGAAGCTCCGCCGTCGTGATCACGGATACCCTTGAGCCTTTGTTATCTCATCTTATAAAATATATGCTATGCTGAATAGAGGAAGCGTTCTATGCAGAAAATATAGCTTTTTGTAATCACGTACTAGAATTTTCCCCGTAAAAATAATCAGATTTTGTGCTAATCAACAGATAAATACAATTGTCCCGGTAATTATCGATGCCATCGAAGTACAACTTGTGTAAGCTTTCATCAGATCTGTAATGGAATGAAGGAATGCCCAGAGGGAGACGATGAATACTTTTGTGGTAGGTCAAGCACTTACCGAGGTTCCACGGTAATAGACCGTATGCATATGACGTCAAAAAGAAGAAAGTGCTCCCCCATTTGGATTCAAGCGCGTATCATTGCAAGTTACACCAACAAATGCAGACAGCTGATTTGTCAACCAATCGGAAATGCGCGCAAGTCTTCTACACGCGCGTGCGAAGTCTACTGCGTGCGTACCATGTGCTTCATTGTTTTGCCCCCAAAATGACGTCGCGTGACGTCAGTGCATAGGGTCTATACCTCCCTGGTTCACGGTCTGTGGATATGTTGTACTCTTAATGCCAACTGGCTTTACGTCATGTTTTATCACTTGATTCCGCCTGATATGTGCAAATACAAGTCAATGAATAATTCTTAAATACTATTTGCTTTCGGATTTGTTAGTTTTCACGAATAAAATACACATACTTATTTTTAATCTAATGCAATAACAGATAAACTTATTGTCTTCAGGTGTATCGGAGGTTGTCATTATATTCTGTAAACTGGACAGGCTGGATGAAGAAATTCTATGTTCCAACTCCCATCCTCACAGTTAATGTGTTGTAATAAGAAATTGTTGACAACTGTTCCTTCTTCAGTGCTAAATTACCCTGTCATTTTTTGAACTACTCTTTTATTGTCTGCTGTCGTTTTTCTAACCCCATTTCAGGCTGAAGCTGATATCCCTAGAGAGCTTTCCTAAGTGGGGCCGACTATTTTAGACTCCGTCTTTAGGGAAGGTACTTCCTCTTTTTGGAAGAATTTTGAACATTTCACCGTATTTCGATGCAGGTTTATGCTATATTTTGTGTAGCGTTTTTCAATACATTCCTGAAAAGGTTTAATACATTTTACAGACAGACAAAATGGACAAAGAAAGTGTTATCGTTCTTGTAAAGTGGGGAAGTATAATTTATCCTTCACATTTTTGTCGTGGGTAAGGCCAAAGCCCCAGCCCCCACCGTATACGCCCATGTTAAAGAGTTTCATTAATGATGTCTTACTGTCGGTATGTCTCAGCAGTATCACCCCACTACTTACTAACTTATTTGCAATATAAAGGCCATTTTTCAAGGCCAACAAACACGTAAACTTAAAATGGCTTACAAAAAAAGCTTACCGTAGTGGAGGCATACTAATGATAATGTAACGTGAGTAGCATTAGGATGACATTAAAATTTCCAAAAACATATTAAGTGACAAAACTGGATAATTTACAGAGATGATACCTAGAATTACGAGTTTTGAAATGCAAACTTTAAAGCTCATTTATGAAAAATTAGATTTAAGGTGTCCTTTTTTTGACTGACTACTGACTATGGAATGAAGACAACAAAATGGTCTGACTGTGCCTACCTATTTCGTGAAAGCCCTTAGCGTAAAGCACTTTTCCGTGGTAAAAGCAGCTAATCATAGAGTGTGTTAATTTGGTAAAGAATTCCCTGTCATGAAATATCATGAATATGAATCGATAAGCAGTCAAATCTCGCGGAATGGGGAGTTCATCACTGAATTTACAGTTTAATACTTTACCGTCCAACTTTTACTCTAGAAACGATCTTGTCAAAAGGGTCACCAATGGGAATTTTACCAAATTATTGATTATGATGTGATCCAGAATTTAATAGTTCCGAGTCAAAAATTAGTTTGTTTTTTCTTAGCCAAATCTAGTCGAACATTTGTCAAGATTTCTGTTCAAGCTCCTGTTGATCAGATTTTTTTTTAAAATTTGAATAGAACCTTTTCGCAATGCACATTCAGTTAAATGGTAATTGTTTGAAAAGTTTATGATTCGTAATAGCTTTACTCCATACCCTCTGTGTGGCTATGGATAGTGTTGTACCGATACTGCAAGTAGCTGATATTACCGATACCAATATTTTAGTCCTCAACATCGGCCGATACCGACCCGATACGGACATCTGGGATAAGCATTCTGAATACTAACCATAGGCCGTGGGGCACCACACCTAAGTGTCATTTCATCTTGATAAGGTAAAGTATAGGAACTTGCATTAAAAGAAATTCTCAAATAGTGTATCATTTTCATGACATGTAGGAAGATAAATATCGCTTAGGTGATATCGGTAATTAAAGGCATTTTCCAGTGGCATTTCACAAGGGTCTCATGTGAAAGAGAAAAATTTTCCAATTCTTGCCCTCCAAAC